>QMIH01001513.1:37384-54921 GCA_003987875.1 Clarias batrachus | reverse complement strand
CACACACACAGTGTGAGATTTGGGTCACTTCCAGACCAGGAGCAGAGTGGCGGAGAGAAAACGTATCCTCAGAGGGAAAAATAGTTTTGCTTCTGTTTACAGAATGTAATAGTCAGTGTGTGTGTGTGTGTGTGTGTGTGTGTGTGTGTGTGTGTGTGTGTGTGTGTGTGTGTGAGAAAGAGAGAGAGATTTTATCCATACAGCTGCTGGGATTATTCCTCTCTGCACACCCTCTGTCTGCCTGTCTGTCTGTCTGTCTGTCTGTCTGTCTGGCGTGTGACAGTTGAGACTCTGAAGTGTAAATGTGATTATTATCATCAGGTGTCTTGATGATGTCACACGATCCTTGGTGATGTCTAACTCATAAAAACAAACAAATATAATTATTATCTTTCTTTAATTGTAGAAAGAGGGGACACATTGGAGGAAACACTGTGCTCAGAATCCCAGAATGCAATGCAATGTGAATGACCCTGAGTGTGTGGGAAGTGTTTATGGATTCTGACACAGAGTCAGATAACACACACACACACTGATGTTATTTAGGAGTCACCTGTTTAATGCCGGACATAATGGACAGGGGCTTGCAAAAGTATTCACACCCCATGAACTTTTTCACATTTCGTCACGTTACAACCACAAACGTAAATGTATTTTATTCAAATTCACTTTTCAAATTCAAATTTTATTTGTCACACACACACATTCATACACAGTACGATATGTAGTGAAATGCTTAGGCGACTGCCCGTGACCTTAGAATAAGAAACTATTTAAGAGTATTTACACAAAGGAATATAACAAAGAATGTAGAGGTAGATTTACCTAAGCATAAAATAATAATATATGAAATATATGTACAGTAAAAAAATATACAATAAAAATATAAGAAAATAAAAATATAGAAAAAAAAATATGAGAGAATAAGAAGAAAAACCTGGGTGGGTATATTAAAGCCTAGATTTTAAGCCTAGAATTTTATTGGGATTTTATGTGAGAGACCAACACAAAGTGGCACATAATCGTAAATTATAATCGTAAACAATAAACAGTTTTTAAAAAATTACAAATAAAAATCTGAAAAATGTGGTGTGCATTCAGCCTTCTTTACTCTGATAGCTCTAACTAAATTCCAGTGGAAACAACTGCCTTCAGAAGTCACCTAATGATTAACTAGAGTCCATCTGTGTGTAGTTTCCAGTATAAGTGCAGCTCGGTGGTTTGGTGGTTAGCACTGTCGCCGTGCACCTCCAGGATCTGGGTTCAATTCCTGTGCTTGCTTTGTTTCCGGCTCTGGTTTGTCCCACAGTTCAAAGACACGCAGAATCCTTTAGTGCAGTTTGCGACAAGCTGCAAATGGGGCTTCTATATATTCATCTCGTTTCCAGTTCACAATTATGTGCCACTTTGTGTTAGTCTACGATCTAAAATCCCAATAAAATACGTTGATGTTTGTGGTTGTAACATGACAACAATGTGATGTGTTCACGTTCAAGGTATGAATCCTTGTGAAGACAGATGTGTCAAACTCATGTCTATCATTGAATCAGAGATCATTTATCATAGTAGGCTTCACACTACACCTCCAGGGTCGAGGGTTCGATTCCCACCTCAGGTCTGTGTGTGTAGAGTTTGAGTGTTCTCCCTTTGCTCCATGGGTTTCCTCTCACAGTCCATAGACACGAGATTAGACTAACGGTGGTTCCGAATTAGCTGGACTGTATGAATGTGTGTGTGTGTGTGTGTGTGTGTGTGTGTGTCCTGTGATGGACTGACACCCCCATCCTGGGTGTACCCCGCCTAGTTGCCCAAGTCTCCTGGGATTGACCTCCTGTGACCCTGTACAGGATCAGCACTAGAGAACGAGTGAGTTATTAAATAATTGACAGAATTAAATCTGGGTGAAGATTAAAGAAAAATAGAGTTAGAAAAGTATTTTTATCGGAGTATTCTAAGTAGCGGAGTGGTTAAGGAGCTGGACTACTGACCCCTAGTTAAAGACCTAGCACGCACATGCTGCTTGTCAGGACCTTCAGCAAGGCCTTTAACCCTTAATCGCTCATACTGTATGTGTAAGGAGATAAATGGAAGTCACTCTGGATAAAGGTGTCTGTAAAATGCCATAAATGTAAATGTAATTATTAGCCAGATTTCAGACATTCAGCTTCACACGTCTGATCCCAACTTGCAGTGATGCAACAGGATCCACACAAAGCTCTCACTGGTGAACTATAACATCATTAATTCATTAGTTTTATATACTGCTGATCCTGTACTGTGGTGAGGCTGTGATGGAGTCTATCCCAGAAGGCTTACCTTATCTTACCTTATCTTATCTTTTTTTTTTTTTTGATCCTCTAAGATGTTGGCGTGTTTATGAGTTGTGAGACGTAACACTCGTTTCGGGACTGTAGAGGTACAAATTAAATAAGATGCAGGTTTAAATGTTTTTGTACTCAAACACGGTATTATAAAGAGCCCTGATCACCTAGCTGAGTATTTAACTATTATAATAAGTCATGTGACTAAGTGATTAAATATTATACACAAGCACTCATTCACACACCTGGGCGATGTGGTAACACCAGTCAGCCTAATCTGCATGAAACACCAGGAACTTTCTTTAAACAAGTATTAATGTAAAAATTTAAACTCATGTAGCTAAATATGAGACATTTAAAATTTTGAAATCAACTTGAATTTTTTTTTTTTTTACTTTAATTGACTTTAATTATTTTACTTTTAAATAAGATTGTGATATTTCTTCGTAAATCTCACCAGTAAACTGTATTATAACAGAGAAACAGGCTAAACTTCGGTCTTCTCTACCTAGGGACATTAATCAGGACGACCCAGTTGCTCTCGTCCAATCAGAAACCTGCACTGGTTATACCTCCACACACACACACACACACACACACACACACACACACACACACACACACACACACACACACGCCACTGGAAACAAGGATAACTGAATACAGCACAGGTATACTCTGTGTGTGTGTGTGTGTGTGTTTTACCATTAACAGCCAGGAAACAATGCAGAGGGTTTCACATGGATAATGGCCAAGAACCCTGAACACACACACCTGTCCTTCACACACGCACACACACACATACACAAACATCCTCCTCCTGTGCCACATTCTTTCTCACAGACAGTTTGTAAAAACACTGATACACTCATTTCACTGGCTGACACACTATCTTCTCTTGACTGTGTGTGTGTGTGTGTGTGTGTGTGTGTGTGTGTGTGTGTGTGTGCCAGTCTCTGGCTGGTAGTTTCGGTCAGCCCACCTGGCAGCCAGTCAGTGTGTGACTGTTTGTGTGTGTGTGTGTGTCTGAGAAAGAGACAATGGCAACGAGAGAGGGAGATGAAACTCTGTACTTTCGGTTGGCACCTGATCGAGACACACACACACACACACACACACACACACACGCGCACACACACACACACACACCACAACACTACTGCATTATTGACTTGTGTGCCTTAAGCCACTTTCAATCTAATACACCTCCAGCAGTCAGAATATTCTAAGCACATTTGAAATACTCAGAGGAGAAAACATGAAAGACTCTGTGTTCATACAGTATTTACTGTAGCTGTCAGTGTGTTAGCCAGCTAGCTGTCATGAGTGATGTGTGTCGTAAGCTCCTCCTCAGCTGTCATGGTTCCCTCAATATTGTCAGAACTATAACGAGTATTAATGTACGTTCCAATTAGCCTGAAGTTCCCTGCGAAGTACACTAGACAGTGTGTTCAGCCATGTTAAGTGTGATTCCAAACCACAGCGAATCACACTTAACTGCAAACTTCACCGGAAAAGGGAATGAAAAGTAAGTTATTGAGTCTCGCTGGAACGTGAAAAAAAAATGGAGCTCGATAAAGTATTTCATCAAGAAATCCTTAGTATTATAAAGAATAATAAAAAAAAAATTCTGTAAACATTTAATCAATTATTATTATTATTATTATTATTATTAATCAATAATTTATTTACAAAGTACACACGTTTTAACAGTATGTTTTATAACGGTATCAGTTTTTGTTTCAATAAATATTTAATATTTAATGTTTGTAGTGTACAATTTTCACAGCAGCAGCGACAGGTATCCGAGGTGCTTTGGTTACCATGGCAACACACCGAGGAAGTGACATCTGCGCTGGTGATTTCACAGGGTGTTCTGTCGAGGGAAGTTCACCAACTTCACCAACATTCCCTGCAAACGGAGCAGGCAATAAGGAGCACCCTGTGAAGTGCATCGGAATGGAACGCAGCTTTTGGACTCTAAAGTTGCCCAAGTACAACATTCTAGAAAAGCGCAAATGAAAAATACTTACATTATTTTCATGCATATATTTTATCATGTATCATATTATACAAATTATTTTTGCTAAATAAATATTTTAACTGTCATTTAACCATTCAGCCATCAAAATGATTATACTTGTATTGTCATTCTTTGGAGTAATATATATATATAAGCTGGAAACATCTTTATTGTTACAGCAGTGCCACGATATAAGACTTTAATCCGAGTTCATAAGGAAAATGTAGTATGAGATTTTGTACTGTGAAACGCATTGTACCATAAGAAATCATGTAAATGCAGATAATTTGTTCCAGCCACCCAAAATATTACCAATATTACCAATTTCCAACACTATAATCAGATTTTTGCATCTACAAACAACCAGAACATTTAGAAAAGATATGTAAATAAAGTGAAATATGAAATATATAGACCTTAAACCTGACTTAATATTAATTTATGAATCCTCTTGGTACCGGCTGCTTTAAAAACCAAACTGAAAGCGGCTCCCTTTTCTTCTTGCTACCGTCCTCGCTAACATTCTTGAGACCCATGGTGCCTTCATGATGTCTTCACTAGTTCTTACACAAAAACACGCAAAACATTTGAACTTGCTTCACTTGGCTTTCACGCATTCACGAAAATGCTGCGAACACAAGTTTTGAATGTGTCCCGGATATGCGTGCAGTTTACCCAGCGTTCGTTTAATGCAGCGATCTTCACGAGTAGGCTGAAAACGCTCTGTACGCCGAGGCTAATTTCTAGCAAAATTCCAGTTCTTAAGGCGAAAATTCTTATTGCGGGGCGTCTGTATGAGGTCCCACTGTGCACCGGTGCAAAACATTTAATATAGTAACAGTAACTTAATCACACACAGTAATGCAGCTATTATAGTAACACTGAGAGGTTTGAGAGAGAAGTTAGCTGAGCTAGCTGTGCTAATGTTAGATATGTTTAAGTGCATCATCATCTCTATCAGATCTACACAGAGCTCAGTACAGGACGTTTACTGGGTGCTGCAAGTTCTACATACATTTCAAATTTCATACATTTACACTTCCAGAATGTAGTATGGAGTGTCTTCTGTTCTTAACTAGAATACTTCAGTTTGTTAACTGCAAGCTCAACTGACCCGACGGATATTTACACTGTGATGTGAACGGGAACTTCTACAGGAACTGTGCAGCTTCTGGAAACTTCCACAACTCCTACATACCTTCTCCACCGCCTGATTTCCCCACTTAATCTTAATCCCCTTAAAAATGCGGAGGGAAAACTTGTATGTGGGTGTGTGCGTGTGTGTGTGTGTGTGTGTGTGTGTGTAAGTGTGTGTGTGTGTGTGTGTGTGAGAGAGAGAGAGAAATAAGACAGGGGTGACAATTAAGTTCACTCCTCTACATCTTCAATCTTCTCTCACATTGTCCATTTTGGCGGGAAACGAGAAACATTGAATGACCACCTCAAGACCCCCATCACACACACACACAAACACACACACACACACACACAGGTTTTTCCCTCCGCATTTTTAGCGGATTAGGACCATCTGCAGACCCTTGAGGAACAAAAACAGGGTGTTCCTGTGGTGGCTGAGTTCTCCACGGAGATTACAGGGTTATCACACACACGCACACACACTTGTCATGTCGTTTAAAATAATACAATAGAGTGGATACAATAGAAAGTTGAGTGCAAAAGTTTGTACACCATCCATTAAAAATAATAATAGTCAGTGATGCGCTTAACATGAGCTTGATTTTATGGGTGATCATTTGTGCTATAAATAATTTTAACATATTTTTAAAAGTGAAAACATATTTAAATCATTTTTTATACGTGATAGTAGTCGAAACATGGTATTGGTGCTAAAAGTAAAAGTTCACTTAAAAAAAAGTACATTTTCAGATAGGATCATATAACACCATTTTTCATGATACTTAATCTCCAGATCCATGCTTTGTTTTTTTGTTGTAAATACACATACTCATTTATATTTTTATCAGATTAAAAGAAACACATTTGCTAAATACAATTTCATGCCCTTTTATGTAGTTTCTATAACTTTTTTTTATTTTATTTAAGTCTTTCAGTGAACAGACTTATCATTTAGATAAAACATTGGTCAATTTAGATTTCACATGAAAAGACAAAAACCTGAAAACGTGTATTTTTCTAAAAAGCAAAACTTGTTAATACTTTCCAACATGAATTTGACATGGTTACAGACACTACAGATTTTTTTTGCTCATTAAGCCAATTAAAGCAACCATTTTCACATGTCATATGCTTCTAAAAGCTTACACCAATTTTAGTAATAATACTTATAAAGACATATGAATACTTTGTATTTTAAATGATTATTGTTTGAAATGAGACAGTATAATGCTGAAATAGTCATCTCTCCAAAATGGCTTTTAGGGAAGCGAGATTGGTCACTTTCATTTTGCATAAACTTCAGAAGTAGCTTCTTTGGTAGACACATTTTCAATATCATAAATATAACATAAAGAAATCGCCTCTAAAATTGTGTTTAATCTGAATATTACTATCATAAACCTGGAATTTTATTTATATTTTTCATGTTACTTTTATTTTAATCTATCCTGTCTTTTCCCTTTTTATTTTATTTCTTCCTCATATTACCTCCGATCTCTTTTTTTTTTATCATAAACTACTTAACTTCTATATATTTTCTTTCTCGCACTAAAAACAAACAAACAAAAAAACAGTATTTTCTGAGTTTGGATGTTCTTACATCCTCACAAAGAGTAAACAACGTCTCTTGTAAGCCCTTAGTCTCCTTAATGAGCCACTTTGAAATGCATTAACCTCAAACTGTATTAGGAGTGTAAACTTTTGAGCAAGCTGTTGACAGCCTCTGCTGCTGTGATGTAGAGACATTATTACGTCATTATGTTTTAATCAGAAAACATTGCCAAAACATATTTTAAGGATAATCGGCAAAATACATAAAAAGGTTTTAAACAGTACTTTACTGTATGAACAGCTGTACATTATCACACACACTGTTTTATTCCCCTTATACCTGTGTCCATGGGAAATACTCAACTCTGATTGGCGGAGAGGTGTGTGTAGTGTGTCTCACATGTATGACAAATCAGTGAAGTGACGTAATTCATTTAAACGTCTGTTTAATCAGTCATATGGTTCACATATACACAATAATACTCTTCTAAAACATCTTATTTACAAAATTTACACACACAACTCTGTAAACACACATACAAACACACACACACACACAAAATGAGGCAGTAAGAAGCAGCTCAAGAGTTGTTTGGTTTCTCTTTTTGCTGATTTAGTGCACAACCATAAACATTTAACACCACACACACACACACACACACACACACACACACACACGCTCAATCACGCAATCACACACTCATGTATGCGCTCGTACACTCTCAGGAAGTCCATGTAAGTGGGTGCGCATGTGAGCCAGGCCTCCCCAAAGTGGGCGTGTCCGGTGAAGAGGAAGCTTCCGAAGCCGGTGCGGATCTCTCCGGTGGATCTCTCTGTTCGCAGTCACACACTCGTATATTCACTTGCTCTCACATACTAACTTGCACACACACTTTAGGGATGGTGGACAGGAAATCAATTCAGTTACATATCGGGATTCTTTTGTGCAGCAGTTCATGTATCGCACAACACACTGATGTGAAAATTAATTTTTAAAAATAATTTCTAATTCAGATAAGTTTGCATCTGAGGTTGTAAAGTGTTGCAGTTCCTCTATAATCCTACAGGTGGTGCAGTTTAAACAGACAGCACTGCGCAGCACAGCGGCAGAGTGAATTTTTTGCAAAGTTTGTTCCGAATTTTACGAAATCAAAATCATGATACTAACAGAATCGCGACAAAGATCAAATCAGTACCTGTGTATCATAATAATATCGTATCGGGAAGTCCATGGTGAGTCACGTCCCTACTAGAGAAGACGTGTGATCATCTGAACATATGTATCGGCCCACTCTGTAATAATATACGAGACGCTCTTTACCATTAAATATATTTCTCTTACATCATTCACATCTTTAAACAAACAAACAAAAAACAAAATAGCAATGCCACCTATTTTATATAGCAACCTTCTTATTAAAAAAAAAACAATAAAAATAAACATCTGCTCAAGAAACACTCTAACAGTATTTATGTCGTGTGAACGGAGGTGCAGTGAAAGTGCTTTGACGTCTCATCAGGTTCTTTTTTTTAAAAATCAGATTAGCATTTGCATGCTAGCATAGTTCATACTCTGGATCACGGTTACCTTCACAGGGAAGCAGCTTTAGACTGCTTTAGCATGCGGTGTAAACAAGGGTGGAATTTAGGATGCTGATTAAATCAGGTAATAAATGATCAGATCTGTGTGTGTGTGTGTGTGTGTGTGTGTGTGTGTGTGTGTGTGCGTGCTACATTTCATCTGCTTCCATCATTTGGTTTCAGCTCCCTCCTCATCCTCAGTGCAAATTCATGTAATTTTTATATTAAACCCGTGAGTGGTATTAATACTGACGAGTGTCACACGTCCTTCGCTTATAGCTTATGAGTTAAAGTCCTGAGGAGTCACGTCACATTTTGTGTCTCTCCCTGTGATAATTCTATGTCTCTCACTATAATGATGACTTTTCTGGATGTCTCTTTGCAAGGACACTATCCTGTGTCTCTCTTCATGAGGATGGTAATCTGTGTATGACTTTGTGACACCTGGTCTCTCTCCGTGAGGACATTATTCGATGTCTCTCTCGCTCTCTCTCTCTCCGTGAGGACATTATGTGCTGTCACTTTTTCCATGAGGACACTATTTCCTTCTCTTTCTCCATAAGGAGACTATTTACGGTCAACTCATTCCATGAAGACATTATTCGCTGTCCCTGTCTCTCCATGAAGATACTATTCACTGTGTCATTGTCTCCATGATGGTGCCATTGCCTTTCCTTCTCAGATTTTGTCATCTCTCTCCTTCTAATCCTCCATGAAGACAATGTTTCCTGTCTTTCTCTCTCGTCCTGTCTCTCTCTCTTCAGGTCAGGTGTCGAGGGTGCAGGGGATCTGCAGGTCCTGTCTTGCACGCTCGTACACTCTCACGAAGTCCTTGTACCTGGGTGCGCAGGTGAGCCAGGCCTCCCCAAAGTGGGCGTGTCCGGTGAAGAGGAAGCTTCCGGAGCCGGCGCGAACGCCGCAGCGTAGCAGTGTGCGGATCTCTCCGGAGTGTGTGAGGCGGCCCACGCTGGAAAACAGAGGCCACTTCTGACGGTAGACACGCGTCGCGCTCACACTGATCACTGACACGTGCTGCGCAGAGTCCGCTTCCACCGCGCGGATATTCCCACGTACCACTACACACACAGAGACGAAAATAATTTAAACACTTTACTTATGGATACAGCTCTTAGTGTGTTATATGTGTGTATGTGTGTGTGGCTGTGAGAAAGTGCGATTGAAAGATTAAGTACAACTATGTGTGTTTTTTAAGATCGACAGTTTGCTAAATATTTATGCCTGTTTTTAAAAGACACTAATGCGTGTGTGTGTGTTTGAGAGAGTGTATGAACGTCAGTTGACCCTGTTAAGTCTTTTACTCCAGTAATATAATCTGCTCCCCTGAGACACCCCAACCCCCACACCAAATTTCCATGGCGATGCCACTCTGTCTGACCACGTTTCAATTAGAACTATGTGTGTGTCCAATCAGACATGTTAGGTGCTGCTGTGTGAACTTTAACCTGATGAAGTGGGTGGGACCAATTGGCAATGATAGTACATAGGTGTGTGTGTGTTTGAATCATAAACAAAAGTGTGCGAGACTCACCAAAGTCACTGGTGCAAACTGCCATCAGCATCTCTGTGTCGTTACACGGCCTGCACGCTCCTAACACACACACAGAAGAGGGAAAGATAACATTTAGTTTCTTTGACACACTAGGTCATGAAGAGCCACACACACAAAGCTACACACCAAATGTTCATGTTGTCACAGAAATACTGTCATAGTAACCCAGTTGGTGTGTGTGTGTGTGTGTGTGTGAGACTGGGACAGAACATGATAAAAGTTACAACACATTCTTCAACACATTACTTTTACACCATAGAAACCACCAGACAGATGCAGAGTGTGTGTGTGTGTACTATGACTGGTGTGATTGAAGGCACCTGTTGAAAGGCAGTGAGGTGTGAAGCCCTCTAAACCCTTCCTGTTATTCTGTTATCCTGTTGTCCCTCCACCCCAGTGCTGTCTCTCTCTCTCTCTCACACACACAAACACACAGCCACCTATGTAGACCATCACTGCATTTTTCAAATTACCTCACATCCTGTGTGTGTGTGCGCTTAGCTCCTGAACAAAAGCCCTGTCCCTCAGCTGACCACCCCCCCGTTACCACGGATACGGCTCGTTCATGCAGTAGGCTGAAAGGACTCGTCCCCTCTCCATACTGAGCTTTTGTCCTCTCCATCCCTCCCCCTCTCTCAAGCCCTCTGTCTCTCTCTCCCTGTTCCCACAGTGTCTGTGTGTGTGTGTGCTTTCTGGATTGATTAATGGAAAATGCAGTTGAGCTTCCATTCTAAAGGAGCTAACAAGTTTATGGAAGCCGGTTTGGTTTGATCATGTGGTTTGAGACACATTGTGTGTAAGAAAGACAAATTTATAATGATGTGAGGCAGCCGTGTTATACAAATGCCCCCCCTTCCCTGGACACTTTACAACTTTTCTAGTTTCTCTTTGCTCACCTTCTTCCACATCAGCGTCCACAGAGTTTACAGAAAACTGCGAGGTCCTATCCCCCCTCAGCTCGTAACGGAATGCCGCGATGCGCCTGCTGATGTCGCTGTGGGGAGTGGCTTGCAGGAACAGGGCCGGGCTTTCCCCAGGAGTAATGCTGAAACAGCGTATATAAGAGGGACCAGGTGTGTCGCTCACTAGCAGCTCCAGGACTCCGCCTCTCTCCAGGTAAAGCTGGGCGCCACCCCACTGAGGCTCCGGCTTGATGCAGACAGAAGTGGGCGTTCCACTGGCCGCGCCCACTCTGTTTCCGGGTAGCCGGGGCAAGAGCGTGAGACGCAGGGCTCCGGTGGGGTACAGGAATTCGACCGAGCCTTCGGCACAGCGCAGGAACACCTGTTCAACCCCTTGCTCTGGCCGAGAGAGACCGCTACACAGCACACACACACACACACAAAAGGAAGGTGAGAACACTGAAACTCCTGAACACTCTCCATTTAACATGGTCTCACAAGGCAGTGTGTTAATCAGATACTACTGATCAGAAGCTCCCAGATTCAAACCCCAGTTGTCACTTTTGGGCCCAAACCCTCAACTACATATATGTACAATGAGATAAATTTCTCAGTCGCTCTGGAAAAGAGTGTCTGCCAAGTGCCATAAAGATATTAAACTATCTCTTTCTTCAAGTATTAAAAAGCCCCCTCCAGGCCAACGCTGTTAGTGCACCGAGCTCTAAACATTACATAACATAAATAAACTACATTTAAATCTGATTAATTGGATAAATTGTGTGCTTACAAAATTTAGCACTTTAATATTTGCACAGGTCACAGAGTATAACTTTATTCTGTATAACTTATATTGTGGCTCATACAAAGTTCACACAAACTTACTTCTTTTGATTGTGTAAAGCTGCTTTGCGACAATGTCAATTATTTATTTGTCAATGGCTATACAAATAAAATTGAACTGAATAGATAACTAGTATTTTCCTAGTCTTGTTGTACATATTTTATATCTGTTTTATTCTTTATTTTTGTTTTCATTAGTGTTTTTTTTTCACAGTCTGGAGTAATTTCACTACTGCTGTACATGTATAACCATGAATGTGGCAAATAAAATCTTGACTCTTTAATTAACCCTACGTGAGCCTGCGTGCGCGCCCCCTACCAACAACGTGCGCGCGAACGTGGAGTACATTAGCATTCCACACTGCGCGAGCAATTACGCTCCTGGCTATTTAAACCCTGTGAGGTGTAACGGAATTTAACGGAACTTGAACCGAATTTGACCGTTTTGTAAAGGTTTTACCTCACAATGTGACTTTAAAATACATGTTGTTACAAATAAAGCATATACAAACCTAGTCGAATATATATAATATGAACAAAACATGCATATGTGGGGGGAAAACTGAGAAAATCACTGCGGGCTCGCCTGACGCGCGCATGCGCACTACGGATCCATACTAACAAGTGTAACAATGTGAGACGTTTTAATCTTACCTTCCCCTCCAGCTGCACTCATCCGCTGAAAAGGCCGCTCCAGTCATTGTAATTAACACCAAAATCAAATGAACAATCTCCATTTCTCTTACTTGTCCCCCACACAGCTGAGTCGAAATAAATCCAGTCAGGATGATGGGTCAGCTCTCCCGCTTTAAGTTAAATTAAAATGAAACTCTGCAACACTTAGTAACCCCTGATTCTAACGTTACAGACTCCATTTTCGCTTTCCTTTACTCTTCCTTCCCTCGGTAATAATTCTTCCTATCCCTGCCTGCTCCTCTGAGCATCCTCACTGCGTGCTTTACTGAGCGGAATGCGCGAGCAGCACGCAGCGGCGCCGCAACTTTTCAGTGCGGAGGAATGCGCGCGCGCACGCGGACCAATCAGCGCCCGGAGGGAGGAAACTTTAAACCACTCACTCACAGTGGGGGGATGGGGGCACTTCAGAAGCCCTGAGGGAAGTTAGCATGTTAGCATTACTCATTATTAAACACCCCCCTCCCCTTAGTTGTAGAAGTGAACAAACACAAACGTACAATAAATGTCTATATAAACACTAAATACTGAGGTGGTTATTATTTTTAATAACAATAATAATAATAATGATGATGTTCATTCAGGAGTTAAATTTGTGAACCTTTTTATGTTGTTGATAATTTTTTTATCATTTAAAAATAATTTAGAAGTAACTAAGACCTTCAATGACCCACAGTCTGTAATGAAAATTATTAAAGTAATTTATTTCCACTAAATACGTCATTTTTATGACTAGCTTTCTACTATTACTTGTGAGTTTTATGCTTCATTTATATTCTTCTTATATATCGTGTAGTTTCTTAGCTTTGAACTAGATTTTTTTTTGTTGATAACTCTAGCTTACCCGGTGTCTACTAACTACATGTAAAATACACTATACAGTAGTACTTGGCAGTTCATAAGGTGAAATTTTGAATTGTGTAATGTGGTTTCTCACAGAAAATAATGTAAATGCAGATAATTTGTTAAACCCATCCAAACATATTACCAATATTACCAAATTAACAAATACCAAAAAAGACAAGTAATTCCTCTTGGCACTGTCTGCTTTAAATACAAAACTGAAAGTGGCACCTTTTTTTCTTGCTAGCGGCATTGCTGGCATTCTTAGGACCCTTGGTGCTATGTCTTCACTCCAATAATGAAACTGGACTCTATAATAACATAAACACCTGTCCAGTTATACTGAACGTCCTGCCTCCTAACACACAGTATGACTGCAGATCAATTCTTGGTATCTGTTATCAGCCAAATAAGGATGGGTTCCCTGTTGAGTCTGGTTCCTCTCAGGGTTTCTTCTTATTGTCATCTCAGGGAGTTATTCCCTTAGCACCATTGATCCTGACTTGCTCATCAGGGACTATCTGATCGTTTTTGATTTACACATATTTTCTCAAACATTTCAAACACATTTCCCATTTTTTTAAATTTTTTTTTTATTCTGTAAACTGATTTGGGACAATGACCATTGTTTAAAGAACTATAGAAATAAAATAAGATTGAATTGAATTAAATAATAATTTGCGTTCAGTAGTGTATGAACCTTATGTTTTTAATATCTTATATGATTTATATGGAACTTAAAACTTCCATGACACACAACCTGTAATGTTAAATAAATTTAAATAATTGAAAATTATTAAAGTCATTTAGTTCAACTTAATACATCCATGTTATGACTATGATTTATTATTTCAACATGAGATAGTTTTCCCTTATTGTTTTGACATCTTTTAACATCTTAACTGTTAACTGTTTAATCAACCATAGAGATTAAATTGTCAAATGTTTCAGAAGTTATTTCATAATTATTAGTTAGTTAACATGTATTGATTGGAGAGTAGTTTAAATAATGTTAGTTGGTTGAAAGTTATGTTAGTTTAGTAGAATTCAGTTAACACATACAGTATACAAATAACAAAATAAATCAGAATAAAAGTATAAGTCAAACAACAAGATATTAATTCAAAAACAAATGTTTACGGTGTTGTAATAAGGATATATTAAGTCAGAAATACAACATACCTTGAAATAACTAGTTACTAACTTAACATAATTTGCTGTGCAGACTTAAAAAATGGGGGGAAAAAATAGAAAATCAGAGAGAAACTAAAGCTAAGGGAGCCAAAACAAGAGTTGAAAGGTGGACACATCAGTGGAACAGACTCTAAAAGCGATTCCCAACTGAGCACTGTTCATAGAGGTGAAAGGAAGCAGAAGCTGAGGACGACAAAGAAGACGCTGGATAGACAAAATAAAACAGGACGTGCAATTATACGGACTGTCAGCTGATCAAGCAACCCATCTCACATAAGACAAAAGACTGAAATGGACGAACAAGAAGGTGCCGTCAGTGGTGACGATGTTGATGTACCCGAACAGTACATATAGTTATAGAGAATGGATGAGTGAGTTTGTGACCAATACATGCACTAATTTCTGGCCATGTCAATGCACACACACACACACACTCAAACATCTATACTTCTAAAGATTCAAATCCAAATTTATAAGCCGCATAATGCATAACTAAGCAGCATAAATAAAGACAAAGTGAAATATATGAGGATAAAAAGTTCAAGGGAATGTTCCTGTTTTTGTCTTATTTATTGCATGAAAGAAACAGAGAGAAAGAAAGAAGAAAATGGGATAGACAGAAAGAGTTTAAGAGACAGGTGTGTGCTTCACTGCAGGTTGTGCTGATGTGTGTTTAGCTTTCATTATGTCTCTCTTTTATCTTTCTGTGTATGTGTATATGTTTGTGTGCATCTGTGTCTGTGTATAAAATAAAGGGCAAGCGTGTGTGATGTGGTTATGACGGGCCCTTTGACACGATTAAATGCAAAGGTCCAGTGGTCCTGCTGAGATGTGTATTTGTGTCTGCATGTGTGTGTGTGTGAGTGAGAGAGAGAGAGTCCCCACTATGCTGCTGGGAGAGGCTTTTGTCCTGTAATGGCTATTTCAAAGGGCTGATACTTAAAAGGAAGCATGCATTTATGTGTGCTTTATATCTTTACGTCAAAGGCTATACCATATAAAAAGTTCTAAAAAGTCTGTTTTGCCACCCACACAAACTCACACACACACACACACACACACACACACACACACACACACACACACACACAGTGTATAGGATTTAAAAGAAACGGATTTGTATTATGTGTGTTGTGTACCGTGCAGTCTGTTTTAACTCACTCTACATTCTGTACTCTGATTGGTCATCAAATATGTTCTAATACATTATAGTTTCCATAGGAAGAGCTCATTCCTAGAGATGTGTACAGCACACACTCCACTGATATAAAATGTTGAATCTTTTTTTTGCTTGTTTTAATATGTAAGCAAGGAGTCTCCAGTATCTGCGCTTTGTAAGAGTCTGAAGTAAAGCTTAAAAAAAGTTGAAGTTACAGTAAAGTAAAGGTAAAAGGAGAGTTACTTTAAGGGTCATGACAACCTTTTCCACTATCTTGACAGCTTTTTACAATAATTATATTATAATAATTACAATAATATTACTTAAAAATAGAACTGGAAAAAATTATGTTAATCAATAATAATTAATCAACACGTTTATTTTGGCAACTTTATGTTGGCAACTTAAAAGAAAATAAAAAATCGTGCTGAATACAATATGAATACAATAAATACAATATTTTTAAAAATATTTTTAGACATTTGGGTTAAACACAGACTATATTACATAGTTAAATAGCTTTAGCTTGCTTGATTTGTATTAAAACCAGAATAAATGTAATACTTCTAAAATTTAACCTAATATCTTCCATATGAAAAAAATCACAGTTATACGTTTATGTTGAATTAGCCGTTGACTTTGTTGACAATTTGTCAACTTTTAAAAACTTAATATTAACCCAATTTAATTAATTGTAAACAAATACTTTTAATTTCATATCTTGCTTTATTCTTTTCAGGCTAACCTTTTTTATTTATTTAATTTAGATAATATTGTTAAAGACTTTGAGTTGAGGATTAGCTTGTTAACTACTTAAATAAAGTTTAAATAAAATAGCTAAATTAACCTTAAAGAGCTTAAAATTGTGTGTTTAAAATAAACTGTAATACATGTTAGAACCGAATTTGCATGCCAAAGCTAATTCTATGCTAACGTTGTAAGACTGCTGAAGTGTAAATCTATTTTAAGATCAAACATGACTGGCTTTGTGTGTGTGGGCAGTATAAAATGGTCTACTATCTCTTACATCTTGGTCCAGCTGTGTTTGTGAAACACACACACACACACACACACACACACACACTGCAATGAGAACATCAGTGTCAGTTTTCACAGGTCATTCATATAAGGGTTTACAAGGCAAATACTGTGTGTGTGTGTGTGTGTGTGTGTGTGTGTGTGTGTGCGGGTGCGTGTTTGAGGGTGTAGGTGGGAAAAAGTCAGTCTGAAAATTTCCACAGACTCACAGGAAAAGTGGACATGCCTGGTAAGTCATGGGAAAGCGTGCGCGCACACACACACACACACACACACACACACACACACACACACACACACACAGAGTCTGAAACATTGGGCTTTGCTGTTAATTATACAGCAAAAGCTTGTGACTGCAACGATTTCATCTACTTTTCTACGTCATTACTCAATCTAAACTAATACATGTAATTATGAACCTATTAGTCTTTTGACCTTTGTGTGTGTGTGTGTGTGTGTGTGTGTGTGTGTGTGTGTGTGTGTGTGTGTGTGTGTGTGTGTGTTGTTCACAGATTATAGTGATTAGTTCAACAATGACACAGACATGTTTCATTGTGGGAGTGAAAATGGAACACAAGCACACACACACACACACACACACACACACACCACACACATAGAGAGAGAGTGCAGGTGGGGCCTTTTATATTCACCTCTGAAAAGATAAAGTTTGAGTATATAATAG
>QMIH01001512.1:111764-124604 GCA_003987875.1 Clarias batrachus | reverse complement strand
CACACACACACACGCACGCGCACACACACACACACACACGCTGCTCCCCTACTGCTGTGTGCTGACTCTCTCACTCACACACACACACACACACACACACACATACTCCCCTCCAGCCGTTGTTTACTTAACTTTTGACCTCTAATAAAAATTCCTTTAAGGGAATCTGTGTCTGCTATTGGGTTCTTTCCTCCTCTGTCTCCCCCCGTGACAATAAACTCCAGTTTACTTCATCCAGATTAACCAACTGCTGAGTCTTGTTTTTTGAAACTATTGTTTGAGCCCTAAAGTGTGACAGACATCAACAGTGAAAGATAGAAATYTCCTACATATACCAAGCTGGTGCTAAGGATCATTACTGTACTGTAGGTTGAAGTACAGTCATTACTTGAAACCTAAACAACTATGCTACTATGGTGAGGTTGTGGAAGACACAGTTTCAGTAGGTCGTAGGTAGGTCGTACATCATGGCAAAACTGAGCACAGCAACAAGATACAATATCATATCGCATCAGCAAAGGTCCCTCTTTGATTTGGACAGCTTCACACACAGACAAAACAAAGCAAATTAGGCGGAGTTTCAGCACCTTGGACAACTCCAAACTGTGTACAAGGGAGGGGGGCAGGGTGGCCTAATTCACCAGGCCTCGACAGAGATGATCACCTGGTCCCGTCGAAATTTGAGCAACATTCCTCTGTTCCTCTGTTCACTGGTGAGACAGCATGTATATTTCTCCCTTTTTGATGTTGATAATGATGTTATTGAAAGTTATGACCTACTCAAAGCAATAATCGCCCACTCCTTCAGGGCTCCAACATGCAAGCCACTTCTAGTAAGCTGAGTGCACAGAAGAGGTACTGGGGACACACATCGTGGCCAAGAACCACAAGAGTAAATATACCATGAAAGCTGGCATCAAGCCTGACTGTACAAAAGGCCTGGTTCTCTTTAAGACCACAGGAAATCCTGCCCAATCAGAGTGGCAACGGGGTTGTGATACCATGAGGAGCTATACGACGTGCAGGTAGTTAGACGCAGCGCATATGAGAAGACGGAGAACACAGCAGCTTCATTCCCGTTAGTCAGTGTAATGCAGGAAGCTGATTTTGAGCTTATACCGGGTTACAGTGTGCGTACACGAGAAGTAAGTGATCTACCATTGGTTAGTGCTAAGCGATCGGCTGATATTCGCTGATTATTAGTGACTGATTCACACAGTACTGCCGCCGTTACCCGATCATCCACATGCATTCACGAGTATTGCTGATGCATTCGTGTGAGATGTCCATCTGTATATACTGTATAGAGTTTATAATAGCATTTTCACTTAGTTATTATGGTGTGCGCGTTATGCCATGACTGTTATTGCCAGTAGTGATGATTCTCTTGGTATATGTCTAGATGTTTATTGCCTGCATTTATGTGCCGATACCGCCCTCTGGTGGACATTTAGAGCATAAGCGCCTACTTTATATAGAAATATAGTGTTGTTATATTGTGTGTTATTTTAGCATTTTCACTTAGTTATTATGGGTGTGCGCGTTATGCCGTGACTGTTATTGCCGGCAGTGATGATTCTCTTGGTATATGTCTAGATGTTTATTGCCTGCATTTATGTGCCGATACCGCCCTCTGGTGGACATTTAGAGCATAAGCGCCTACTTTATATAGAAATATAGTGTTGTTATATTGTGTGTTATTTACTTGGCACTGTGATATTCATATTAAGTTTCCTTTTCTTGTTTAATTCATGCAGAAACCACACGCATGTACCCCTATAAGTCTTCAGTAAATAAGACTTTGTTCAACACCATTGAGTGCTTCTCTTCAATTAAGAAACCATCTCACTCAGTTCTGACTGACTGCCTACTGTGTTCCACACTTAAATTAATATTCAAAGAACCCCTTCGTATCAAGTGGTCCTTCGAGCCGGATAGGTGAATCACAGTGGAGAGATGACATCCCATTATGAGTCAGATCCTCCTGTTGTCCGACCCAGACGACAAATAAGGCCGCTTACATATCTCGTCGACTATCACATCCAAAGATCTGACTCAGTGAAGAGAGTGCCGTCAGCTACACATCAGAATGAAGCTGGAATGGAAGCAGCTGCACCCATGTCAGAGAATGCCTCAAGATCGTCATCTCCGAGGAGTCAGCCTTCATATACGGATGAGCTAGTTATCCAAGATGTATGGCCAGGGCCATCAGGGGATGAGCCACCAAAGCCCGTGGAGTACCCACTTCGAACACAACAATCGTCTGACATAAAATCTGATGAGAGTCATCACACCCCCTATCAGAGGCTATATACCTACACAGCTCAGTCTGGAAGAGCAGGACAGTACGACGATGTGATGACTGGTACTAGACACTGTCCCCCTCTGAGAGAGAGAGACTTTAGTCTACCCTCACACCGTCAAATGACACCTAGACGGGAGGTGTCGCATGCCCATGAGCAGTTGTATCGAGGACCTAAGCCTACTATTCCAAGCCTGACAGCAGCAGACCCCAGGCAGTTTTCCAGACTACGGATGGCACTAGACAATCTTCTGCCAGCAGATGCGAGTGAGCACTTCAAATATCAGATTCTGACCGATCATCTAAAGCTAGAAGAGGCCTTGTTAGTAGCGGACTCCTACTGTAATTCGGGGAGACCCTAAATGGAGACAATGCATGCTCTAACAAAGATGTATGGTCAGCCACACAAGCTTGTCCTGCAAAGCATCACGGAAGTTCTGGAAGGCCCCAATCTTAAGCCGGGGATGTGAAAGTGTTCAAGCTCTTCGCTCTTCGAGTGCGCTCACTAGTGAGCATGTTGGAGCAGCTGGGTTCAGAAGGAACAGCGGAACTAGAATGTGGCTCACATGTGGCTAGACGCCAAAGCAAGCTTCCCCATGAACTTCAGATCAGCTTTAAGCGATATATTCATCCGTCCAGGATCACCGTTCCTACCCTACTTGTCTTTGCGAGCTGGTTAGAGTACGAGCTCCAGGTCCAASATGACACAGCGAAATCAGTCATGTACGCCCCATCCTTACCTATAAGGAGAAGGGAAGGCCGGCAAGATACCAAGCTTACAGGCAGATCTACGAGCATCCTGTTGGGTGCTGAGGAGCCCACTGCTATCAACGAATATAGAACACACGCTCCAGAGCCCAAGTCTAGCTCATTCAGGAAACAAGAGAATCCACGTGCCTAGTGTCTTTATTGTGACAATGCTAGTCACTTCCTTAATGCATGCTACAATTTTAAGGAGCTGACTAAAGAACAGAAAGAGGTATGTATATGCAGGAATAATAGGTGTTGGCGGTGTGGCCACAATCATCATGCCTCCAGATGCACACTGAAAGCTCTCTGCAAGACCTGTAACAGGAAGCACCTGTTTGTGTTACATGACCTGAATGAGCGAGCAGGGATTCCCAGTGCGGAGACGGAACCTAAGGAGAATTCATGTCTCGTGAGTACAACGAAAGACATTCTGTATGCGGACCGTGCTGTTGGTAGTCGCAGAGTCCTCTTGAAAGTTAGTAAAGTGATCATTGCAAATGAACACGCATCAATGGAAGCATACGCAGTGTTGGACGATGGATCCGAGAGGACGATCCTCCTCCTTTCTGCAGCTGAAGGGCCAGCCAGAAGATCTGATCTTGCGCACAGTGAGGCAGGACCAGCAAGTGCTTCATGGGGCGGCTGTCTCCTTCACGGTATCACCTGTGTCTCACCCCCACAAGAAGTATCTAATTCAGCGGGCGTTTACAGCTGAGCGCCTAGGCATTGCAGAACACACCCATCTAGTGGCTTCCCTACAGCAGAGATATAGACATCTAGCTGGTCTCCCATTGCAACCGATGGATAGGGTGGAGCCTGTGTTGCTGATCGGGTCAGATTGTCCASACCTTGGAACACGCCTGTGGAACCCGTCCGGTTAGGCCCACCAGGAGGTCCGGCAGCAGTCAAAACCCGCCTTGGATGGACCCTTCAAGGTCCTTCTCATGAGGTTCGTCATGAGATCAACACACATGTTTCTTCATATTCGCCCTCCCCAATGCGGACTTGTTCGCGCATGTTGAGAGACTATGGAAGATGGACGTGATTCCCTACTGCAGTTAGAAGGTAGTGACGCGATCCAAACTAGATCAAGAAGCCATCAGGCTTCTGCAGGAGAAGACCGTGCGAGTGGTAGTAGAGGGTACGATGCGGTACGCCACCCCGCTTCTCCGTATGCAGTGTATAGGGCAGGGGTAGCTCAGTGGTTAAGGCATTGGTCTACGGTTCAGAAGATCCCAGGTTCAAACCTCACAACCACCAAGTTGCCACTGTTGGGCTTATGAGCAAGGCCCTTAACCCTCAATTGCTCAGATGTAATGAGATAAAATAAAATAAAATCTGCCAAATGCCTAGATGTAGGCCGAGAGCAGGCGTCTGCCTACCAGGCCGAGATTGTCAGATTGGAAAGAGCAGGTTACGTGTCAAAGCTGAGATCAAGCGAAGTGAATAGCTCTACCGAGTCCTGGTATATTCCCCATCATATGGTGCAGCACAATAACAAGAACTGGGTTGTTTATAACTGTTCCTTTCTGTTTGAGGGCCACAGCCTTAACGAATTCCTTCTTCCAGGACCTACAATAGGCCCATCGTTGCTAGCAGTCCTGCTCCGCTTCCGGGAGCAACCTGTCGCTGTAAGCAGTGATATCCGTGGTATGTTCCACCAGATGAGGCTGCTCCCTCATGCCTCTGCTCCGTTTCCTTTGGCGAGATTTGATGAGTGAAAGACCTCCTGACGTGTACCAGTGGCAGGTGCTTCCCTTTGGCACCACGTGCAGACAACCGGGAGACCAATGCAGGGAGGTAATTGAGAGATCATTCTATGTTGACAATTTCCTGCACAGTCTCCCCTCCCCCCAAGAGGCTAAAGACCTAGTTGATCAGCTACAAGCACTTCTAGTCACCAGAGGCTTCGAGCTTCGACAATGGTCCAGTAACTGTCCATCGGTGATTGCTCACCTCCCCCCCGAATCCAGATCCAATACCTGTGACCTCTGGGTCACAGGACGTCTATGAGTCCACACTCGGACTGCAGTGGCACTGTCGGACTGACACCCTTTGTTATACGCATCGAGCCAAAAGCTCCTCCCCAGTAATGATGCTTCAAATCTACGGAGTACTAGCCAGCCAATATGATCCGCTTGGCTATCTTATCCCTTACACCACTCGGGCTAAGATTCTGGTACAGCGCCTGTGGGACAAAAGGCGCGACTGGGACGACCCGCAGTTGAAGACGGATCTACTTGCATCATGGCAGGACTGGGAACAGGAGCTAAGTGGATTAGAAGAGGTATCTCTACCCAGGTGCTACTCTCATTTACAGGAGGCTCACCAACTATGCAACTATGATATCCACGTCTTTTGTGACACCTCAGAGCAGGCGTACGGCTCCGAGGCCTACCTGCGAACCGAGTACAACAAGGGCCAGGTTGAAATGACCTTCATCGCCGCCAGGTCACGTGTTGCCCCACGCAAGCAACAATCCATACCACGTCAAGAGTTATGTGCCGCCCTTAGCGGAGCGCAACTGTCCCAGCTTCTGGCCACAGAGCTCACAATCCCCATTCGCTCCACTATACTCTGGTCTGACTCCACCATGGTGCTCACTTGGCTGACATCCAGCTCATGTCGTTACAAGGTGTTCATGGGAACGAGAGTAGCGGACATTCAGGAAATGACATCTTCTGCGGCCTGGCGCTATGTCAGATCTGCAGACAATCTAGCAGACGACATCACTCGCGGCAAGCCTCTGCGAGAGCTCGCCACAGGTAACCGGTGGCGCCAATGTCTGACATTCCTTGTGTTACCCACCGATAGTTGGCCCGACCAGCCGACCTTATCGTCTGGAGAGCCAACCAGCGAATTAAGGCTCTCATCCTTCTTTGGGTTGGTGACCATGACTACACCCTCAGCTACGCTGCCGCGCTATGACACGCTGGCAGAGTGCCTGGATGCTTATGGGCAGGAATTTCACGGGGCGGCCTATGCCTCCAGTGCTGATATCCAGAGGGACGTTTGGCATGCACTCCTACGCCAGGCTCAAACAGAGTCCTTCCCTGATGATATAAGTTGTCTGATATCTAGGAGACCTATATCATCCACGAGTCGATTGATCACACTCTCCCCAGAGCTCGATGCCACTACCGGACTTATCCGGGTAGGAGGACRGCTACGCCACTGTGAGGTAATGGAAACGGATGCCATCCACCCAGTCATCCTCGACCCTCGGCATCCAATCACAATACTGACTGAGCCAAAATGGTGCTACTTTGTTTACTTAGTGTTGTAGTGTGTTTATTTTACMCAGTATATGGACATCGGCGCAAACGGTATTCGTACTTACAATCGCCAGACACTTTTGCAACTCAATAAACCGGTAAATTTAATTCAAGATGAGCTGCGTGAGAAGCTACGCTACCTCGGCTTGCTTCGGGAACCAGGCCTCCAGTCCTCGGTGTTGCCTGATGCCGGTAGCCGGAGGAGGGGACATCATAAGCTATGCGCGAGGAAGTGGAAGCGCGGCAAGCGGGCGGGAGTCTGTGCTTGGCTAAAAACAAATCCTAGCCGGCCGGCTCTTCTGTCCATCATCTTATCAAACGTAAGCTCTCTGGACAATAAACTGGACTACATCCGACTTCAGCAGGCTACACAGCGTGAGGTGAGGGACTGGTATGGCTTTGTTTTCATGGAGACATGGCTCAGCGATAGATTACCGGACGCCGCCATTCAACTAGCCTTGTTTCACGCCGACAGAAACACCGCTCTGTGCGGTAAGACTTGCGGCGGCGGCTTGTGTGTTTACATCAACACGAAATGGTGCAAGAACTCTGTGCTAGTTTCTAGCTTTTGCTCATCGTTGCTGGAGATTGTGACTGTTAGATGTAGACCTTTTTATTTACCACGGGAATTCACCATTGTTTTCATTATCGGAGTGTACATTCCACCTAGTGCTAAAGCTAAGGAAGCGCTCTGTGAACTGTATGCTAAGATCAGTAATCTGCAGAACACACACCCCGATGGACTGTTTATTGTCGCTGGAGATTTCAACCATGCAAATCTCAAGTCAGTGCTTCCTAAATTCCATCAGTATGTGGACTTTGCAACGAGAGGGGAAAAGACGCTGGATCTTGTTTATGCAAACATCCCCGGTGCATATCGGGCAGAGCCCCACCCCCACCTCAGCTACTCAGACCACATCTCTGTTATGCTGTTTCCAGCATACAGAACACTCGTCAGGGGTTCAAAACCGGTTCTGAAGCAGGTGAAAACCTGGCCAGCAGGAGCCATCTCTGCTCTTCAGGACTGTTTCGAGAACACTGACTGGAACATGTTTAGGGACGCTGCGACTTACGGTGACTACACTGACTTGGAGGAGTACACGTCATCAGTGACCAGCTACATTAACAAGTGCACCGATGACGTCACTGTCTTCAAGAATATCATCTCATGACCCAACCAGAAACCGTGGATCACTGCGGAGGTATGTGCACTTCTGAAGACCAGAGACTCTGCCTTCAGAACAGGAGACAAGGCGGCCCTAAGAACAGCAAGGGCCAAACTGTCCCGGGCCATCAGAGAGGCGAAGCGTGCACACGCCCAGCGAATCCACAATCACTTCAGAGACAGCGGTGACACACGGCGCATGTGACAGGGCATACAAGCCATCACCAACTACAGGACTTCATCACCTGCCTGTGACAGTGACAGCTCCCTTCCGAATGCGCTGAACAGCTTCTATGCACGGTTCGACATACAGAACGACGTGACGGCAAGGAAGACTATCCCTCCTCCGAACGACCAGGTGCTGTGTCCCACCACGGCTAATGTGTGGAAAACTCTGCGAAGAGTCAACCCTCGTAAAGCTGCTGGACCAGACAACATCCCAGGCAGAGTGTGTGCAGAACAGCTGGCAGATGTTCTCACCGACATCTTCAACATCTTTCTGAGCAGCGCCGTCGTTCCCACATGCTTCAAGTCTACCACCATCGTCCCCGTGCTGAAGAAGTCTTCTGTGTCCTGTCTCAATGAYTACCGCCCTGTTGCACTCACACCCATCATCATGAAGTGCTTCGAGCGGCTCGTCATGAGACATATCAAGACCCTGCTGCCTCCCTCACTGGACCCCCTGCGGTTTGAGTATCGTCCAAACCATTCGACGGACGACACCATCTCCACCACACTCCACCTGGCACTGACACACCTGGACAAGAAGGACACTTACGTCAGAATGCTGTACATAGATTTCAGTTCAGCATTCAATACAATCATCCCCCAACAACTGATCGGGAAGCTGAGCCTGGTGGGACTGAACACTTCCCTCTGTAACTGGATCCTGGACTTCCTGACCAAAAGACGTCAGGCAGTGCGGATCGGGAACTATACCTCCAGCAACACCACATTGAGCACTGGGGCCCCCCAAAGCTGTGTGCTCAGTCCCCTGCTGTTCACACTGCTGACTCATGATTGTGTAGCAACATACAGCTCCAATCATATCATCAAGTTTGCTGATGACACGACCGCGGTGTGTCTCATCAGCAAGAACGATGAGTCGGCGTACAGAGGGGAAGTGCAGAGGCTAACGGACTGGTGTACAGACAACAACCTGTCTCTGAACGTCGATAAGACAAAAGAGATGATTGTTGACTTCAGGAGGACGCGAAGCGATCACTCTCCGCTCAGCATCGACGGTTCTTCTGTGGAGATCATCAAGAGCATGAAATTCCTGGGTGTCCACCTGGAGGAGAACCTCAACTGGTCCCTCAACACCAACTCTCTGCATAAGAAAGCCCAACAACGTCTTTTCTTCCTGAGAAGGCTGAGAAAGGCACAGCTTCCACCACCAATCCTCACCACCTTCTATAGAGGAACCATTGAGAGCATCCTGAGCAGCTGCATCACTGTCTGGTTTGGGAATTGTTCCATATCAGACCGCAAGTCCCTACAGCGGATAGTGAGGACAGCTGAGAAGATCATCGGGGTCTCTCTCCCCTCTATCGAGGACATCTGCACCACACGCTCCATCCGCAAAGCCACCAGCATTGTGGCTGACCGGACACATCCATCACACACACTCTTCAATCTCCTGCNTCTCCTGCCATCTGGAAAAAGGTACCGAAGCATTCGGGCACTCACATCCAGACTATGTAACAGTTTTTACCCACAAGCCATCCGTCTCCTCAACACAAAGAGACTGGACTGATAAACACACACACACACACACACATCACTAAAACAGACGAACTAAATAACATCCGGACTGAACTGATAAACACACATATGCACAATCACACTGATTTACAACCACCTTAATTTGTTCATTCCTACCTATCTGAACTGCTCTTTGCAATATTTGCACAATATTTTATTTCACTTTGCGATTTGCACACAATATTTTTGAACACAATGTAAATTGTTTAACTGCTGCTCTCTCCACTACCTCAACCCATACCTTATCACTAAAAAGGTATTTCTTAACTGTAACGTGTTACGTTGTTGTGTTGTCATGTAGCTCTTCGTTTGCACATTTGSACGTGCACTTTGTTGTYTGKTGTCTGCTGTCTTTGTTGTCTCTTTTTTGTATAGAAATTGATAGTTTTTTAGGTTAACTTAAAAATGTAAAAATCTGCATTGTTAAATTTATGTTGTGTTGTTAATTTATGTCGTTGCATGTATGTGGCACCTTGGTCCTGGAGGAACGTTGTTTCGTTTCACTGTGTACTGAACTGTTTATGGTTGAAATGACAATAAAAGCCTACTTGACTTGACTTGACTTGATCATAAAGGACTATGATGAGAGGTTGCACCATCCAGGTACCGAGCGATTGTTTGCGGAACTCCGAAGGAGGTACTGGATCCTCAGGAAGCTGTCCGCCGACACCAGCACCAATGTACCGAGTGTAGGAAGTGGAAGGGCCACCCTGAAATTCTTCTTATGGCGGATCTACCCCTTAGAGATACTTCTGTCTGGCCTTCTACCTGACTGGCATGGACTGTTTCTGTCCCTTCCTCATTAAGATTGGCCGACGGAATGAGAAGAGGTGGGGCATAATCTTCAAGTGCATGACTACAAGGGCAACCCATCTTGATTTTCTCAACAGGAAGGGATTCGGACTCGTTTCTGATGGCTCTGCGACGGTTCATTGCTAGACGAGGCAAACCGTATGAGTTATTGTGTGACCAAGGTACCAATTTCAAGGGAGGAGAACGTGAGCTGAAAGATGTCTGTCACCCTCCAAGACGAATTACAGAGACAKCTTGCTGAGCAGCAGATCAAATTCACTTATAACCCACCAAGCTCTCCTCACTTCGGTGGATGCTGGGAGAGGGAGTTCCGCTCTATCAAGACAGCCCTCAGAATAACCATCGGAGCCCAGACTGTTACTGAGAAAGTGTTGAGGACAGTTCTGATTGAGGTTGAGGGTATAATTCCAAGCCTCTTGGGTATACCTGCTCTGACGTGGCTGATCTCGATCTGATCACCCCATACTGTTTCCTGATTGGTCGGCGAGACGCGTCACTACCGCAAGTCATCTACCAGGAGTCGAAGATTCTGAGCCGGCAACACTGGCGTCACAGCCAATGGAGGCACTTTCTGAAATATTACTTACCAGGTCTACAAGCACGTCAGAAATGGAAAACGGAGAAGAAGGCCATAGCAATCGGAGATGTAGTCATAATCATCGACCCCCAACTCCCTCGGGCCCACTGGCCAGTAGGCAGAGTCACAGAGGTATTCCCAGGCGCTGATGGTCGCATTCGGACCGCCAGTTTAGACGTCAAGGGGAAGACCTACACACGAGTTGTGGCTCATCTTATCCAACTTCCAACCATACCCGAGGATGACTAAGACCTTTTGATAGATGAGCGAATTCAGTCCCTGAACTGGGGGGCGGCTGTACAAAAGGCCTGGTTCTCTTTAAGACCACAGGAATTCCTGCCCAATCAGAGCGGCAGCTCTGAGTATTGCTGATGCATTCGTGTGAGATGTCCATCTGTATATACTGTATAGAGTTTATAATAGCATTTTCACTTAGTTATTGCCGGCAACGATGATTCTCTTGGTATATGTCTAGATGTTTATTGCCTGCATTTATGTGCTGATACCGCCCTCTGGTAGACATTTAGAGCATAAGCGCCTACTTTATATATAAAAATAATGTTGTTATATTGTGTGTTATTTACTTGGCACTGTTGTATTCATACTTAAGTTTCCTTTTCTTGTTTAATTCATGCAGAAACCACATGCATGTACCCCTATAAGTCTTCAGTAAATAAGAATTTGTTCAAAACCATTGAGTGCTTCTCTTCAATCAAGAAACCATCTCACTCAGTTCTGACCGACTGCCTACAGTGTTCCACACTTAAAGTAATATTCAAAGAACCCCTCCATATCATTGACCATGATTGGCCGAGGCTGTATCCGGCAAGAAAAAGTAACCCATAAAGGAGCGCATCTTTTACCAGCCGAGGTGCCAAATTTGAGCACATCAGGATGGACATTGTCAACTATAATGAGAAGATGCTGTTTGTTTACACTGGGTATATAAAAACGCCTGGAACCTGGTGTCCTTCACTTGGCCTCGTCGAACTGCTACTATATAGTGAGAAAATGATGGACACCCTAACAAGCTACAGTAACTCACCTGAATGATGTATATATTTTTTTCATAAACAATCAAATGATATAATTTGTGTTTTAGATTTGACAAACAGTTATATCTTAACATATGTGGATTGTTCTAACACAAAGTTTTTACCTTATTTGCTTGTGTGCAGCCCTGTCGATTTGATGCTAATTTGATCTTGATTTGGGGAACTGATTTTTCAGTTTCGGTGGCATGTCGTAGAATACATGCTTGACGTTTAATAGTAACAGTACCATCTATATCAAATAGTGCAAATAATATTTTTATTTGTGACAATATCAGTATTGGTAGTGATACGACTGTTTATGCACAACATAGTTTACCAAGATAACTGTAGTTATTTAAAAAAAGAATAGTAGATGGCTTTGTGTGAATTTAGGAAACTGGCCAGTTTTCCCACTGTTCACAAGTTTGTAAAAGTTTATATTTTATAACCCTCTATTTTTGCCGTGCTACTGCAATTTCTTTATGGCATATGGTTACATATATATTTTTAATACAGTGAGTGTATTCATGATGCATATTCAGCWATAAAACAGTAATCGTTTTCATGCAACACAGTATAATCATGCAACAGCACAAAATGCTTCAAAAAGTATACAGGTATATGAAAAAAGACAAAGGAGCTGCCTGTTGGTAAAATCACTCACTCACTCATCATCATTACTGCTTAATCCTGTATTCAGGGTATCCTGGATCTATCCCAGGAGACTTAGGGCACGAGGCAGGTTACACTCTGGACAGGGTGCCAATCCATCGCAGGGCACACAGACACACACACACACTCATTCACACACTATGGGCAATTTGGGAACGCCAATTAGCCTAACCTACATGTCTTTGGACTGTGGGAGGAAACTGGAGTACCAGGAGTAAACCCACCAAGCACGGGGAGAACATGCAAACTCCATGCACACAGAGATGGGAAACGAGCCTGGCCGGGGATTGAACCCGGACCCTGGAGGTGCAAGGAGACAGTCCTAACCACTACACCACCGTGCCGCCGGTAAAATAATCAATGATGTATAATATTTGTAGAGTAATTGTCGCAGCTTGGTTTTTACTGGATTTTCGTTTAAACTGATGTGCTACAAATCAGTTGTTTTTAAACATAATATTAATATAAATAAGTATAATAAGAAATAT
>QMIH01001512.1:88586-102527 GCA_003987875.1 Clarias batrachus | reverse complement strand
CACACACACACACAAACCCAACCACATCTTGTCATCTTTTGATTTAAAACAATTTCAAGCAAAAGGTATAATCAAAAATATAGTCAAAAATATGTGCACACCTAATCTGAGYATTACACCTATATACAGTAATATTGCAAGACATCCAAATTCCGAACCACTGCAATTAATATGAAACCCTTGCTAACTGCTTCCACTCTCCTGTAAAAGCACAAGCACATTATTTTGGATTGGTGTTTGTTAAACCTTTAACTAAACCTTTTTAGTTAAAGTGCATTCTTGAGATCAAGCATAGATATTACAACAGGGATGGAATGTCCCTTCTTTAAAAAAGGGATGTCCGCTTAATTTCGGCCATATAATGTTTAATAGAGTACAGTGTTCTACAGAAAAATACTTTAWTATCTCATTTAAATTGTGTTTAATTTTACAAGTTTAAAATTAATAAAATTAATTTTTAAGTTTTAATAATATACAGTACATAAAGCAGGTTTACAGAAATACAGAAGCAGCTTTAGATTACTCATGAACAAGCCAGAGGCTACAGAGACTTACAGTATACTGATGGAAACACTAAGGACAAACATTACTAAAATGTAAACGTTACAATGGATTGGAGTACAGTACAGTAAATCAGGGTGTTTATAAGAGTTCTAGCATACAATTAAGACAGTCCTTATGATTACAGTAGCTGTTAAATGATTATGTAACAGAGATCAACTGAGGTCAAGCACATTACATAAGACAAACACTGTAACATAAAACTGCAAATACAGTCTTATTATATGACAACAAAAAAAACTTTTACTAGCTTACCTGCCAGCAACATGAGAATTGCAGCCACTGGAAMGTTTCTTCTTCTTGCTATCATGGCTGCATTACCCTTAAAAGACAGATAATAATCAGTGAGAATCGCCAAACKTCTAGATTTATCCTTTCTAACCGTATAATCTTACACACTTTAGAAATAACACAACATAAGCGATGCAAACTGAAAATGACACAATAATAGAAGGGTTCTAGCTTACAAAAGTGTTGAAATGTACGTTTTGAATAAAGCTGAAGTGCTATGGCATTTAATATGGCTTAAGATGTCTTTAACTGTTAATAATATAAAAAAAAACTTAACAACTTAAACTTAAAAACTTTAAAAAAAAATTAAACAACTGTTGAAAGTTGAAATTATGTTGAGTTTGGGTATTAGATACTTTAATAATTACTTATGATTAATCTTCTTGGTTGATTGTGGGTTTTAAATATATGGTAAAAATGAAAGTACAATACAACAGTATATCAAAAAATCTAACTAATGAGATAATTATGTAAAATAGTTGAAACAACGAGTTATAAGTCAAAACTAATAAGCAACTACCTTAAAAAAAAAAAAAAGACAGAACTTTCCAAACTTGCAGTTCAGTGTTTCTGGGCTACTGTACRCCTAGACTTTTACTGTTTATTCAATAAAACATTCATCATGCACAATYCACATCCTTTGTAAATAAACTAGTTTGGAGTATAAGCTCATATAAGATATACTTACGTTACTTCCAGCGAGCTCTTGTCTGTTGTGTTATTTTTGCTTAAATGGAAACTTGGAGGAAACCCACTAGTTTCCTTCCTCATTTTATAGTATACTTAGACTGATAACTTTCATAATAAATCAACTGTGTCATCTTTATACCCGTAAATGACTCTCAAAAARCACTCCATAAAACAAACTGTAAACAATAAATTGCTTACAAATTGTGAACATTTATTTATGAAACCTTGTTCCAGTAGATTTTTGGATTTTGAGCATTTTAATGTCAAGGTAACAAAGATATAGCTGATATAAGACTGTAAAGACATTTGACCTAAAGTAGGCATTTTGGTCACTGGCTCAGATATTATTTTGCTGTTACTGTAACTTGACCAGAAAAGCAAAATGTGCTGCACTTTTGCTACTTCTAAAAGTGAAATAGCTTATGCTCATCTCTGCTTCCTAATAAAACATCTGKGAAGKTTTGGTCAAAGTCCCACAAACGGTTTCAGAAAAGTTGCCAATAGAAAAAAGTGTGATGTCGCCACTGCCACAAATCCCTAGGTGTCACCTGTGCTTGACAGGCAAGTGACACAATAACCGCGTAATATCAGGGTAATAATTATGATAATAATCAAGTACAATGAGTTATCATTAGAACCAAATCTTTAGCTCCAGTCAAACTACAGGAGAAGAAATACTTGTGGAAAACCAGAGTTTTTTTTTTTTTTTTTAAAAAGGTGTTGTTTGAAATTTGGAGTTTGACTAGACGCTGCTCAATAGTCTAGGACAACATACTGTTGCAATACWCTACAGTACACATGCACGCACGCACGCACACATTCTCATAGATAAAGGCAAATTATGGTGTAGTATGTACCAGTATGTCTTTTGGAGGTCAGTGGAATCCAGAGTATGTGTACCTACTTAATATAAAAACAATATGCAGTAGTGATGTTAACCTTTGCCTAAGAGAATAATCCTACAAATAATAATGAAAAGTAATAAATAATATAAAATACAGCACAATATATGACTTTGGGTGGTGTGTCCTATTAGTGTTTCGATTGAAGACGGGGGCATTAACATTGAGGCAGCAGCCTTTTTGCACTTTAAGGCTGTGTCACAATGGCTTAGTACCAAAGGAAATTGAAAAGGTCGGTACAGCTCATGCAGTCCCTGACCAATGGGTGTGTATAGTCCTGCACACATGTCACTCACTCCATTCATGTGCTACACACTACCTCCTGCTACCATTTGATGAAAATGTCCCCCATCTTCAGCGGCACCATTTCTCACATCTCGTGAGAGGCGAAATAAGATTTGTGCACATGCTYGTCACTGGCACAAGCTGTGACTCTGTATATATTGTAGCAGTTTGGAGTACTGTAGGAGTCTGGTCAGTGACCAAGGTGAAGTGCCACAACTTCTCTTGCCCACTTAATGGCAATGGCTTCCCTCTCTACTCTGCCACACTGTTTTGAGCGTTTTTTACTCATATACAGGACAGAATGTTCTTTGCTAAGGACTAAGGTGGAGATGAAGCAGGCTTTTTCTAGTCGGTCCACAAGATCATCTACCCAGGCCAGTGCGTACAAGTTGAATTCTAAAGTCTGATTCTGGACCCACTCTTTACATGKTGATGAAGGGTCCTTGCCACCAGGCCAGGAACTTACAGGTGGTGCTGCAGAACAACAGGAGTAAGCAATCGGTGGGTTAAAATTCCAGGTATGTGCGGGCTGATAATAGGCTCTACTCTGTTTGTTCCTCAGTTACATGTCCCTTCTGCAACCACTCACCTTGGCATCCTTTTTAGTGTCTGTTTGAAATGCTCGATGTAGCAATCCGTCTGTGGAAGTGTAGATCTGAAACAGTCGACAAACATCAGCTATTAACTTAGACATGAAGAGTTTGAGAATCAGGTAAGCAGATATGGGTAACTGCTTGTTCAACAGCCTCACAGGCACAGGAAAAAGCTGTGGGACAGTCTGCCTGAGGGCAGTTGCTGGAACAGGTGATGTGCAGGATGATGCTGAATATGCAGGAGGCTGTACACTCATCAAGGCTACAGTGTCTACTCTTCCGCCTTAGTGAAGCTGGAAAACCACACCAGAAATCCATAAGTCAGCACACTCTCTATAGCACAATGGTAAACGTTCACCAAAAGCTGCTGAAAAAGGTTGGCTCTTTCCTATGAAGGAAGTGATATTATGCCCCCCATGTTGGGCTGAGAAATTTAAAGCTGGTGACCTACTTTACTGTCCCATTTCCAATAATTAGTAGTAAGTGTGTGGTGATTGTTAAGTTCTTTATCTCAGCGTGCAATGGAAGTCATCACAAATTTTCTCTATGGTGTTGTTCACCTCAAGATGTCCTCAGAGGTGGGTTGAGTGCTCCAGGTGCATCACTGTGTCTACCTGTGGCACCACAAGAAGGTGGCATAACTTGCCTCTTCTCTGTGTGCGGTAGTTTACAAGGTCATTGCACCTTAAGAAGTACAGCTTGTAATTGGCTGCTTAATTAGTTCCTGACACGGCACACAATCCAGCAGCACTCTCTTGGCAACTTCCAGTGAGGTTAAGTGCTTCGGCTGGAGCCAATGCACTGTGATTTGGCTCAGGAGATCCATCTGAGCTCTCAGCGCACTTTGTGGGTCGTAAGCTCTTGTGAAACTTGTGGCTTGTGTGCTGGAGAGACCACAAAGTACTAAGATATATGCTTTGAGTAGATCATAACTTTTGGCGTCTTCACCAGAAAGAGAAAGTATCAATGCTGTGCCTCACCTGTGAGCAGCAAAATGAGAATGCTACTCCGTGGCCTTTTCAAAGGTGTGCAAGAATTCCTTAGTGTCATCATTCGACATGAGCTTGGTTAGCAGGGGTTCTTTTATGATGCTGTGTGCAGCCATATTTATATTGTGTTGATTTAAGGAACCCGGGGGAAGGAACTCGGATTTTGGAATAATTCTCCAAATTGATTTCTCCGTTACGATGGCACTTCATGTCACAGAGAACATGTTTCATGTTTAGTCGTTTGAGAAAAAAAAGAGTTAATTGAAGTGTTCATAAATAGAAACAGCAACATCTATAGCAAGTAGTGCAAATAATACATTTATTAGTGCCAATAGCAGTATTACCAGTTGTATTACTGTTTGTGCAACTAGATCTCTAAATGTAAGTATACAAAATGAAAGAAAGAAATGTACATTACTTTGTGTGAATTGTATATGTGTTTAGGAAATTGACACATTTACATTTGTACACATTCATAAACCTCAATTAAAAAAAGTTTCACAAAGTATATATGAAAAAAGACAAAGGAGTTACTGTTGGTAAAATAATCAATGATTTGTAATACTTGGAATTATAGCAGATTGGTATTTACTGAATTTTCAAACAATTTAATACACATCAGTTTATGTTTGCTTTTAAACATAATACAATATTAATATGACTACAGTGAAACCTTGGATTACGAACATACTTCGTTCCGGAAGCGGGTTCGTATTTCAAAACTCTCGTAAACCAAATTAAATTTTTCCATAAGAAATAATGGAAACTCAAATTATTCATTCCACAGCCCAAACAAATTATACTAGATATAAAACATAAAAAAAAATTATACRAAATATAAAGTAAAAATAAAATTAACCTGCACTTTACCTTTAAAAAAAGTACAAATAAATCACGACAGATAGGTCTTCTCATTTGTACGTGCAGGCACTGTGTATGTGTATGTGTTTTTGTGTGTCTGAAGCTGAACTAAGGGGCCCCTCCCCACTAAGACCCAGCAGGGGAGACGATTGCCCACAATTCTGCAGTGCAAGAGAGAGAAAAACCTTTGGCTCAGTTGTGATCATGTGACAAGAAAGTGGGAAACAAGAAGTGCAAGCATGATACATGATACTTGGTATTCGTAAACCAAGACTTGCTTGTTTTCCAAATCAAAATTTATTAAAAATCTTTGCTCGTCTTGCAGAACACCTGCAAACTGTGTTACTCGCAATTCAAGGTTTCACTGTAATAATATACTGTACCATACATATCAACCTTCACTAAACCACTTCACTTTATAGTTTACATAATACTGTATATAAACATACAGTATACTCCTTTTTTTAATGGACCTTATTTCAATACAGAAAATTTGTTACAAAATTTTATGAATTTTATGATGAGACTCTTCTTATACGTTGGTCTCCAGATTCTTGTAGGTTTCATCCTCCCTGTAAAATACGAAAACATTGCAGACATTTTAATTCCTGAGAAAAAGGAAACCTATCCAAGGTCACAGAGTGTTGACAAAAAAGAGCTCCAAAAATGAGGACAAAATAGTAAAAGAAAGAAGTATAGAAAGAAAGAAATGGAAAAAAGATTTTTTTACTCATGTCTACAACAATAAAAAACAAGTTTTTGAAACCAGAGCGGTTCAGCAAATGTTCATGTGTTCACTTTGTGTGCAATTCAAATAAGTAAGCAGTCTAAGCATGCATAATGTGCACAAACAAATCACAGTAACTTAATGAGGACATTTAAGGAGTATGCTAGTGAGACTTGACATGAACTCAGTATCTCTTGTAGGGATATGAACAATTTTCTAAACTACTATGACTTCTCAGAATATTTCCAGGTTAAACCTTTGCATACTGTAGTACTGTATATATGTGTGTGTATAGAATGTGAAAGTAGAAAGTGGTCCAAAACTTTTAAGCTGTAGTCTTGATCTCATGACAGTGTATAAATATATACTGTATGTACAGTGTTGGGTGTAATCCGTTACAAAGTAACGCTTTAGAGTACTCTGTACATACAGTATATGTTTATACACTGTCATGAGATCAAGACTACAGCTTAAAAGTTTTGGACCACTTTCTACCTCCATGGTTATTCCTGATTTTTATTTATTTCTAATTCAATGGTGGAAGAGTCAAAAATATATTCCTGCTACTCATGATCTGTAAAGCCTTTATAATGGCCCGAATTTGAAGTGCTGTTAATTGATGATTTTTAAGGTTGGTAACTCTAAATGAACTTCTCCTCTGCAGCAGAGCTGTTTTTGGCTTGCTTTCATGGGAGGGTCTTCATGAGAGTCAGTTTCATCATGGTGCTTGATGGGTTTTGCCAGTGCTCTTGACAATATTGTTTTTGCAAGATCTATTCCAGAAAGACTGACCTCCATGTCTTTAAATAACGGACTATTGTTGTTTTTGTTACATAATTACCTAATTTCACGYGTGTTATTTCATAGTTTTGAAATCCCCAGTATTGTTGCAGAATGTACTGTAGAAAATGAATCACTAAACAAACAAAAAAAAAATTGCAAGTGACTTTGAGCGGTAGCTTATATATACAGCTTGGGGAAAAAAATTACAGACGACTGCAATTTACTCCAGAAAACTTCTGGAATGTCATCAAGATGAAGATGGATGGYCATAAACCATCAAGCTAAGCTGGGCTGTTTGTGGTATTAAGTAACCCAAAAGCCATGGGAAAAACTGTTGAAGAGCATGCCAAAATGTATGAAAGCTGTAACTGCAAATCAGAGTTATTCCACCAAATACTGATTTCTTAATGTTATTTAGCCAAAGCATTAACACAATTTGTTTGCAATTATTTGCATTATGTTTTATTTACGTTATTAAAGATCTGCAAATATCTGATCTTGGTTTATTTTGATGTGTTGTGATGCTGTCATATTCTATAAAACTACATTCTAAATAACAATAGTAACTATTTTGAATTTAAGAAGAAATTTAGAAATCATCTGTTTTTATCCTGATTATGGCATGTACTGTACGCACGTAGGGTGACAGATATATTATCTGTTTACATGATCTTCACGCCTTAAAAAAGTTCTGTTTGCAGACTTCATTTGAACTGATGATTAATGAGTAGTGATTCATCACAAACTATATTTGAATATTCTGGTAGTCGCGTTTTTTTTCCCCAATAAACACCAAATAGCTTATGCAGATTGTTTTATACCTCAGCCTATGGTAGTAATTATGCTACTGCTGCAGCAGTAGGTTTAACATTACAGGAAAGAGTGCAGAGAGCCAGGCCCTCAAATAGTAATAAAAAATACATTGCAGCTAAGGGACCCTTAGGAAAGAAATGCCCTTACAAGCGCAAGAGGGATCGCACCCCAGATAAGTTCTAATGTACTGCAGGATAAACGTATAGTAGGAGGACCACAGTAACTCAGAAACCCAAGAATGATACCCAGTTACAGATACGAAATAGGAGTTTGAGAGAGTGCTTATGACACGTACAGGAAGACCTTACTATTTGGAGATAGTGTGAGATTATTAATTAGGAAACTCAAAAGGAAACAAATGAAAACTGAAAACACAAAATAAACAGAGCTCTGATCTGATGGGACTCTGAACACTAGACATAAAAGACTATATCCTCTCCCCTACCTATGCCTTTACCAAAATATATTAGAGAGAATTTCTTTATTTGTGCTTTGCACTATGAATTTGAACCAAGAGCTCATGCTGAATTGAGGCATGTTGCTCTCTCTCTATCTCGCTGGTGTCTTAGGGAGACAGAGGCTGGGTCTTTGCGTCTCTGTCACGCTTTCTGCTAACTCATGCTGTTCTATAACCATTTTAATCTTTGACATTTCCTTTCCCATGGTGTTATGCTCCTCACCATTCGGTCATGTTTTCCCACGCTGTCATGACTCCTTAGTTTTGTACCCTCTAGTGGGTGGAACGACAGAGCTCTAGCGGACGTCTTTCTGGAGGGTTTATCTGAGGCTCTTAAGGATGAGTTCATCTCTCACAAGCTTCCCACCGGCCTCCACAAACTCATGGATCTTGCCGAGCTGATCGACTCATGTCTCTATTTAAGACAGCCATCCAGAAGGTCACCCCCTTGCCAGGAGAGCACCCAATCCCAGGATAGACCACGCATCTTGTCCTCCGAAACAGAGTGATCAAGAGGAGCCCAGCCAGCTAGGCAGGACTCACATCTCCGTGGAGGAAAGCCACCTCCTACAAGGGGCTTGTTTCTAATGTGGAGCTTCAGGGCAAATGCTCAAGAACTGTCTGGCCATCACTATGGACCACTAGAGGGCGGTCCTCCTAACTCCCAGAACCAAGCTCCATACTTCCCGCAACCCTAATCGCCGACAGTCAGGCCCACCTGATTCAGGCACTCATTGACTCCGGCTCCAACCAGAACCCGATCAGGGCGATGAGTGGAAAACAGCCTTCAACACCCCACAACGCCCCTGCCATATTCCAGGCCTTCATTAATGACGTCTTCTGCCAACTTGTTGTCTCATCACCGCTATAGAGCATGAGATAGAAACCAAAGTCATGCAGGCTCTGACCCAGGAACCTGGATCAAGCAATGTCCCCCTTGAATTGTTTCTTTGTCCCTTCACGACTATGCTCACAGGTCATGGAATGGGGACATTGCTACTGTATCCAGGCTATTTTGCCACCCTGGTTCCGCCCTCGTTTAGTCATTCAGCAACGGTTCTGGTGGCCCATTTTGGGGGAGGATGTAGCCAGGTTTGTGGCTGGTTGCAACATCTGTACATGAAGTCAGTCTTCTCACACACCTGCATCATAACCATTGTTGACAGCTTTTCTAAGTCTGTTCACCTCGTTTCACTTCCCAAGCTACCCTCCATCAAGGAGACAGCGGAACTAATACTCCATGTCTTCTGACTTCATGACCTTCCCACTTATGTTTTCTCAGATCAGGGCCCACACTTTACCTCACGCTTCTGGAACGCCTTCTGCAAGCTTGTTGGGACCACTCCCAGCCTGTCCTCAGGATTCCACTCCCAGTCCAACAGATAAACAGAGCGGAAGAATCAGAGACTGTAGGTCTCTCTCCGGTGCATCATCCAGCTCTAACATATTGTGAACTAACCACTCACACCCGCAGACCGCCCTGCCTGCACACCGCGCTGATTTCCTCGACTACAGCTCTGCTTAGCATTTTTGCTCTATGCCCTTACTGGCGGATCTCACGGCTTTGAACTCTCAACTTGTGTTTCTTCGATTACGGCTCTGCTTCACCTTTTGGCTCTATGACATTGGGATTGATTTCATGGCTCTGATCTAACACTTCTGCTTTCACAACCACGGCTCAGTTTAACGTCTCTGCACTGTTACATCGCAGATGGATTTAATCCCCTTTAGTGTGGAGAAATAAAAATCCTATAATATCCGGACAACTGGTTAATCTGCGTGCCTACCAGAATTATGAGAATAGTAATTCTACATATCCGGGCTCTCGGTTTTAAATTAAACTGGGACAAGAGCAATCCAAGCCCTCACCACTGTTTATAGGGATTTCACTGGACTCTTAAATAATGATGGCCTCTTTATCCCCTCAGAGGTTGAGAAAATTGTCCAGTCTGGCCCAGTCATTTCATCTGAACAGGAAGATGAAGCTAATTCAGTTCCAGCTGCTGCTGGGTATAATGTAGCAGTGGTGACTGTGGATACTTTCGGCCTTCTAAGAGCCCATCCACTACAGCAGTGGGTAATCAGCTTCAAACTGCGTCCCAAATTAGACAGACATGTGAGATTTAAGGTTACACGGATGTGTATCCAGATGCTATGCCCTTGAATAACAACAGATTACTGGGACACAGGACCCCTTTAGGAAACATTTCAGCAAGACAGTCTGTGATAATGACAGACCCCTCTCTTATGGGATGGGGAGCAGTTTGGGAAGGCAGATCTGTCAGAGTATCTGGGAGCCTCCCTGGACCACAGAACACATCAATGTGCTGGAGCTCAAAGCAATCTACCTTTCTCTGAGTGCTTTTTTTTTCATATTATTGCAAAACAAGCATGTTTTGATAAGGACAAACAACATATCTGCAATGTTTCACATCAGTCACCAGGGTAGCACCAGATCAGCATAATGTGTCCATGTGACAAGGAAACTACTCTCTTGGGTGTCTCTAAAACCCTTATCTTCCTATCTCTCAAAGATGCCCTCATACCAGGGGCAGTGAACAAAGTGGCGGATCTGCCACCGGATTGTCGAACCGGACCACTTCCAGGAGAGTGGCGTTTCCATCCCAAAGAGGTGGGACTTATATGAGGACAGTTTGATATAGCAAAGRTTGATCTCTTTGTAATGACAGAAACAACTCATTGCAACCAATGGTATTACCTGAGCAACCAGGTATTTCACTCATAAAATGCAACATTTTGTTATTTGTTATATTTATTATAGTACCCTATAAGTTTGTTGCATTTCTGGGTGAAATACCAGGGAGAAATACCAGGGAGATAGATTGTAATTATGCAAGCAAGTAGCAAATATTCTCAGCTAGATGCTACGAAGGCTAGGGCTTTTTTTTGAGAGAAACAAAAAATACAGCATGGTTTCTGAAACATTAATTGAAATGCAATTCTTATGCATTCATTATGACTTTTTATTAAACTTTATTTAGCAAGTAGCCTTTGTAGGCTATTTGTAGGCTACTTGCTATATAAATGCTGGCTTTTACTGTACCTTGCATCAGCACACTTCGATGTGAGCTGTGTTATTTGATATATTTATTATGGTACCCTATAAGTTTGTTGCATTTCTGGGGGAGCATGTCAGTATTTTTATCAATAAATCTGCTCAAATCTGCACACGCGTTTATCAGCCTTTGATCAAAATGCTGCATTTTGTCGCTGCCTTTATATCTAAAATGCATATTCACAACCACATTTCAGCCATTCATGGACAAGGTGTATTGTGCCAAGTTGTTTTTTTGTGAGTCTGAGTATTTTATGAGTGAAATAAAGCTGCTCACAATAAATGGCATTTACTTTCATTTTGCAAAAGGCAGCATTTACTTAACAAGCTTTTTCAAAGTCCATACTACATCATATATTTGTGTCTGCAACATTACATGCATTTTGTAATTCATCAGGTACTTTAAAAATCTTCATATCTATAGAATAAGCATATTTACAGTAACAACCCAAATTGGAAGCAATGAATGAGCAATTTGGTCTGGCTTTTAGATAAAGTCCTTCCAAGCGGCATCTAGCGGATATTCTGTGAAGCAGACACATTTATTTCAATTCTTAAACGGTGCTTGCGTGTTTAAGCGGCACTCCGCAAGACCAATTGCTGCCTTCCACAGGGAAAAAAATGTGCATTCTTTATTGCCACATCTGTATACTGTATGTGTATATTATCTGTAGTACAAATGTTGTCATCTGTATTATGTACAAAACTATTCACTATTTTCAAACATATGTTAATAATAATTTATAAATTAATTTACTAATAAATAAAAAAAACAACACATTACATGACTGACCAGTTTGGTCATAATGGAAATGGAAATTGTAATGGAAACTGGTCAGTCATGTAATACTGGGTTTTGCATGAAAATAGAAAGGAGCAAGGAAAAGTTACCAGAAGAAGTCATATTCTCCTGCACGCTCTGTAAACCTAACAGCTATTTTACTTACATTACTGCACAAAAAATGCCATGATTAAAGATGCTTTTGAAAACATTTCCTCGACATTCATTCATATGTTTTAAAAATTATAAAGTGCAGTAAAAAGTAATTAAATAAACACAGCATCAGAATTTGTTGCAAAACCTCTCTTCTAGAAAATGATCAGTAGAGTTAGATAGAGATCAGTGCAGTTTTAGAAGTAAAACAGCAAGGTTTTACTGGGCATGCTGGAGATTATGTCAAATTCGTCTGGTAACTTTGTTACACTTGCTCCTTGTTTGGTTAGTTGGTAGGTAGAACTTTATTGTATAATATAGGTACTCAGCCAAGAAATGGATTTTTATCATCTACAACAAGTGCAAATAGTAGTGTATATACATCACTTGAAATATTGACATTGTTAAACTTTGGTGAAGGTTTATAAAATGTTCTCATTTACATCACCTACCCAGCAGCTCTTGGTTTGCGGCGACTCACTGTGGCATATTCCACTTCCTTTTCTTGTTTGAGAGCTTGTGKCAGTTGAACTTTTGAGTAAAGAGACACTTCATCTGTTGGGAATTGATTGAAATAAACAGTTGAGTACTGAGAGTCATCCCGATCTTCTGAGGAGGCTGTCTGTGTGGGGTCAGAGGTCATGGCTGAGATGTTRTCATGTACATGATAATATACATTCTAAAAAGAAGAGAGAGAGAGAAARAGRSTRTCTTATATGAATCTTATATGAATGTAMTGTACCAATAAAGACCTTAGAATGACTATCATTTTTTAAGTTTTTGAAAAGTTGTATCAACTTAAACGTTTTTAAAGGAACAAATGATATAYGTAAAAACTGCTTGGAATTTTCACTGCTTATCACTTTGTTAAAACTCACCTCACTCCTGGTACTGACCACTGATGCTCTTTGCCTGTTGGAATGTGTGTAATAAAACAATCACGTCACCAGTATGTGAACAACATGGTGAGCTAAATCTGTTTTATTATTATTATTTATTTGTCTGAATTTATTTGAGACCATCTGAATGTCTGCTTCATAAAAGGTTTACTGAGGATTCTGARTGTGAAATTAATTGAGGTTATGTGTAAARGGATTTKATAGAGTTCAGTTAAAGCAATTTACAGTATATATACTGTATTTTGGTGTTCTTACCTCATCCAYAGAATGATARCAATGAATATCAGAACCAGAACAAAGGTGACTGCAGTACCTGCATATTTCACAGGTCTCTTATCTGTATTAGTAAGCAACAACAAGCACGTTAAAAGGATGGATGKAAAACAAAGAGGTGGATATAATCAAATTTAACGTATGATCTCACCAAACACAAAAATTGCTTGCATGTGATAAGTACCTGCTGTGTATGCCCATCCTGATGAATTGGATGATCCTAACTGATTTGTTGCTGTACAGACATAAAGTCCATCTGCTCCTGAGTGTAAAGTTAAATTAGTGCCATGTCCAGTCAGTTTCACAGCTCCCTCTGTTCTCCTGGTCCAGGTGTAATTGCTGATGGGGTTGGAATCACTTTTGCACAACAGTGTGACTGAATCACCAGAAACAGATGGAACGGCARTCACAGTCGTTATTCGAGGASCGTCTGATCAGAAGAGATCTTAGATTAGATGTTGAATGATTGAAAAATATGGTACTTACATATGGTACTTACATAACACATCCAGTTCTGTTGGTGTGGAGTTGTGCTGTCCCAGATGGTTGTGAGCAGTGCAGTAGTACAGTCCGCTGTGCTGGGAGCTGATGTTGCTGATGCTGTAATTCTGACCTCTTATCAGCAGTGTGTCTGAAGCTGCTCTGATCCAGATGTAGGTGAGAACAGGAGGGTTTGCATCACTGCTACAGCTCAGAGTCACTGAATTCCCCTCCATTATGTCTCCGCAGGGAAGAACCACTGCTCTGGTTTTTTTGGGGGGATCTAAAAACAGGCCCAAGTTCTCATGATTAAAAACACTGTGTCAG
>QMIH01001512.1:40856-52605 GCA_003987875.1 Clarias batrachus | reverse complement strand
CCCCCAGACATCTGCCACTCAAGATTAGTGGCGAGAATTAAATTTGCAAACCACACGTAAGCATTTTGATTCACACCGCTGATTAGACGAAACATCTGTCACTCAACATATACAGGAAGTACTGCAGTCTCACGGATATTTAGATGTATTTTCATTTAAGGATTGTTTTTAGTATTTTAGGATTGTACAGCACTTTGGTCAAATAAGTTTAGTTAAATGTGCTTTTAAAATTAAATTTGTCTTAATTTAACAGTACTGCTTGTATGTTTTGAGTGACAGATGTCTCTTCCAATCAGCGATAAGAATTTCATTTGCAAACTATACCTACCTTTTCCAGTTTGACTGAATTGTTGTTTTCTCATTTGATATTTTGTTTCTGGATATGTCCTTGTCTTTTCTGACTTGGGTTTTTTTTTTTTTTCGGTTTTGTTATTTTGTTTTGCACTTCTCGGCCATCGTAGAATTGGGCTTAAACAACATGAAAGCATGGCTCCATTCTGCCTTGTCTCAACACTTCAGACTGCTGCTGTTAGTGTAATAATGTTGGGGAGATATTCTTGACACACTTTGGGCACCTTAGTAATAATTGAGCATCATTTTAATGCCACCGCCATATTGACTGTGTCCATCTCTTGACAAGATAACATACCATGTTACAAACCTAAAATCAATTCAAACCTCAAACTAGTTTGACAATGATAATGAGGTCACTGTGCTCAAATGGCTCCTCAGTCACTAGATCTTAATCCAATAGATCCACCTTTGGGAAGTGGTGGAATGGCAAATCAGCAGGAACTGTGTGACACTATCCTGTCAATATAGACCATAATGTCTAAGGAATGTTGATATGGACATATGATAGCTTTTAAATCAGTTTAAAAGTTTTGACGCGTCTTAGTTATCCTTTTAGGACTCACAACTCAGACACCACAATCAAGTTAACAAAGAGTTACACTGCGCAAAATAAATCTTCTTAACACTGTAGTTGTCGTAATACTCTGATTACGACAACTGAATGGTAGAATGGTAGACTCCAATGAGTGAACAGTGAATGCAATCCACTGTTAATCTACAGCACACATGCACACATGAACTCCAAACATGCACATGCAAATGTAAAGCTTATATATGTGGCGCCAGCATGCCCTTTACATGGTGCCCCCAGCATTACTTGCTCATGAACTCCAAACATGCACAATAAACAGCAGAAAATATGGAAGTATGTTCAAATTAAATGACTAACAAACAAATACAACTGTAATGATATATTTACGCAGTATGAAGTATGGCTCTTAAACATTTTTTTCCTGCACCTTGTTGAATATATGCCACAAAGAACTGAGGCAAAAGAGGATCCAACCCAGTACTAGTAAGGTGTACCTAAGGAAGTGGCTGGCGAGTGTATACAGTATGTGCTTGTTGGACATCCAATTCCAAACCCAATGCAATTAATATGAAGATGCCCTCCGATTTTTTTTGTGCTAACAACTTCCACTCTCCAGAGAAATCCAGACACACCATTTTTTTCTTTTGAGTTAAAAGAGCATTCAAAATATCAAGCACAGGTAATACAACAGATGTAAGGATGTCCACCTAGTTTTGGTATTAGGTGTATACTTATAAACCTAATACTTATACTTATTATGTAGTGTATACTGTAAATATCAGACATGTATTGAGCAGCTTGTGTTTCAATTCATTTAAGTATTTCATTAAAATTTACCATGATATGCATGAGCATGAGGCAGATTTAGATTCCGAATGAAAGATAATTGCAAGTGGAAGTCAAGCACTTTACATAAATACAAATATATATCAACTAATAACCGTACCTGCCAGCAACATGAGAATCGCTGCTGCTGAAAAGAATTTTTTTCTAGATAGCATGTCTGCATTATCCCTAAAAGACAGATAGTAATTAGTGATAAATGTGCACACTGCTAGACCTATCTTTTGTAACTATCTAATCTTACACAGTTTAGGAATAACACAGCATAAGTGATGGTTACTTCATTTAGCAATGCAGATCAATAATTACACAATAAGGGAAAGTTTACAGAAGTTACAGAAGCCCAGAAATGTAAGTTGTGGATAAAGCTGTTAAGTGCTATTGGCATTTAATAGGACTTAACATGCCTTCAGAGGTACCAGACACAAAGGTCAAACGGTCTCATGAAAGTTAAAAGGATAGAGTTTGAGCATCGGGGTCTTTTATGATCATGTATTTAGTCTTCGTGATCGATTATGCTTGTTAATATAAAATTCTAATTACAGCAAATCAGACTAATGGAATGTTTGTTTAAAATAAAATTGTGAATATCATAAAATAATGAGTCATAAGGCAAAAATAACAATCTACTACATAAAACATAAAATAACGAGACAGCACTTTCAAAAGGGCCACTGTACCTTTCAAGCAGTAGAACAAGCATAGCGATTTTATTACCACAATCCTTTATAAATAAACTACTTTACCATTGTACTACAAATATATTTTCAAAGCATGTGAAAAACTCGTACCTTTCTTCCACCGAGCTCTCGTCTGCTGTGTTATTTAGAAACTTGAAGGAAACCCACTAGTTTCCTTCCTCTTTGTATAGTATAGTCAGAATGTTTCACTATGAGTCAAATGTGTTGTCTTGAAAAAGCAATATAAGCACAGTGGCAAAGAAAAAAAGTCTGTGGACCTTTTGGCATTTCATGGTTTTCATCGTACTGTAACACGGGTGTTAACCAGTTTCAATGATGTCTTCTTTGTCTGCTACTCAGAGTTGTTTCTTTACCTCATTGATGAGTCTTTGTTGTGCTCTTTGACTGGGTGCCAATTTAACTTTGGAAACCTTTTCAGCTTTATGTAAATGAATAAATCTTGATCATAGATGCTCTCAAAGGTATTTTTAGCACGGCATGGCTCACATAAGCATATTCTTCTTGTGCTATGCAAACTCAAAATATTTGGGTAGTTTTTAATCAGTAGCTCTAGTCCACACGTCCAAACTCATTTTCTTATCAAGACCCTGAGAACGCGAACACCTGACTCCAATTAGTTTTTTCTGAGGTAATTAATTCAAGGAATACATACTTTTCCCACTAACACTATGAGGTTTTTATGGTTGATCTCAATAAAGACATAAAATATTTTTTTGTGTTATTATTTTAAGCACATTATATGCGTCATTACTCTTGACGTAATTGAAGATTAGGTCACATTTTACTGTATGACAAATTAATGCAAAAAAAAAAAAAAAATTCCAAAGGGTTCACATACTTTTTCTTGTCACTGTACGTATGGAATCTTGTTCCAATACTTTTTTGGATTTTCATTGTTTTGATGTCAGGATAACATAGATATAGCTGATATAAGACCGTTAAGACACTTGACCTAAAGTAGGCATTTTGGTCACTGAGTTACAGTACCTCAGATATTATTTTGCTGTTCTTAACAGGAAAAGCAAAATGTGTCACCTGCCCACTGAACGTGCAACAAAGTGAAATAGCTCATGCACAGATAGTGATCACAACTGTATGTGTCACCAGTGCTTTCCGCAGCAGGTTACACAATAACCACATAACATTATGGTTATAATAATAATAATAATAATAATAATAATAATAATAGTAAAGTAAAATTAGTTATTATAAGAATCAAATTTTTAGCTCCAAGGAAAATACAGGAGGAAAAAAATACTTGTAGAATAGCCGAGGTTTTACACAATTTTCAGAAGATGGTGCTCATTGGTCTGGGACACCAAATTATTGAAATACCACAGACAAATGTAGATTATAGCATACTCAATCTAATTACCAGTATGTCTTTTGGACATGTACCTGTAGTAAGGACCTGTGTACTTACTACATTATAAAAAAATAAAACTAGGATCCAGTAGTGAAGTTAACCTCCGCCTTATTGACAGTAATATACAGTAATAGCCGGCTGTTTAGAAGCTGTGGCTCATCTTAAAGTGATAATTCTGCTCTGATCCCACAGGTACAGAGAGAGGAAGAGATGGTGGCGATGAATGAGAGTCTTATCCTGTTAGAGATGTCTATACCACAAATTATTTCAGCTGCATGGAAAACAGTAAAATGTTATTGTTTGGAGTGCAGTACTGCTGGTGGCCACAGGGTGGGTTCACGCTTAATAAATTAGTCATGACATGAACAGGAAAGAAAGCTGCTTTGAGGTATGGACCTTGTGATTAATATACATATATCCTGTTGTGTCTTAACAAATAGAAATGTGCCAACTTTATATATTTTAGCATTTTCATTAATAAGACTATTCAGAAATGGACAGGGTCAATGGAATATATTTGTAAGTGGATTTGACATAGGCGACACAGTGGTGTAGTGGTTAGCAGTGTTGCCTTGCACCTCCAGGGTCCGGGTTCGATCCCCGGCCAGGCTCGATTCCCGTCTCTGTGTGCATGGAGTTTGAAGTGATGGATGGGCACCCTGTCCAGGGTGTAACCTGCCTTGTGCCCCAAGTAGCGATGGGCCGCTCGACACCCAGTTTCGACATACATCGAGTTTTCGACAAGCTAGTAAAATAAGGCTGTCATGTGACCTGTGGAAATGAAGTTTTGTAATTATATCCATGTTTGTCATGCCTATATGTTTTTGACGTGGTGTAGMATTGTTTAAAAAATTTTTAATAAAAACAATGGCGTTTAAATGTCTGTTGTATAAATATAAATTAAAACATTTAAAAAAAAATTAAATTATAGACAAGCATGTTAAAGGTAAAGGCAATAAGACCATTTCCAAGCAGCTAAATGTTCCTGTGACTACAGTTGCACATATTATTCAGAAATTTAAGATCCATGGGACTGTAGCCAACCTTGCTGGACGTGGCCGCAGGAGGAAAATTCATGACAAATCAAAGAGACGGATAATCCCAATGGTAACAAAAGAGCCCAGAAAGACTTCTAAAGAGATCCAAGGTGAACTTCATGCTCAAGGAACATCAGTGTCAGATCGCACCATCCGTCGTTGTTTGAGCCAAAGTGGACTACATGGGAGACGACCAAGGAGGACACCATTGTTGAAAACAAATCATAAAAAAGCCAGACTGGAATATGCCAAACTACATGTTGACAAGCCACATAGCTTCTGGGAGAATGTCCTATGGACAGATGAGACAAAAATGGAACTTTTTGTTAAGGCACATCAGCTCTATGTTCACAGACGGAAAAATGAAGCATATGAAGAAAAGAACTCTGTCCCTACTGTGAAACATGGAGGAGGCTCTGTTGTGTTCTGGGGCTGCTTTGCTGCATCTGGCACAGGGTGTCTTGAATCTGTGCAGGGTACAATGAAATCTCAAGACTATCAAGGGATTCTAGAGAGAAATGTGCTGGCCAGTGTCAGAAAGCTGGGTCTCAGTCGCAGGTCATGGGTCTTGCAACAGGACAATGATCCAAAACACACAGCTAAAAACACCCAAGAATGGCTAAGAGGAAAACATTGGACTATTCTAAAGTGGCCTTCTATGAGCCCTGACCTCAATCCTATTGAGCATCTTTGGAAGGAGCTGAAACATGCTGTCTGGAAAAGGCACCCTTCAAACCGGAAACAACTGGAGCAGCTTGCTCATGAGGAGTGGGCCAAAATACCTGCAGAGAGGTGCAGAAGTCTCATTGACAGTTACAGGAATCGTTTGATTGCAGTGATTGCCTCAAAAGGTTGTGCAACAAACTATGAAGTTAGGGGTACCATCATTTTTGTCCAGGCCTGTTCCATGAGTTCATTATTTTTAATAATTCTGTTGAAGCATGGTTGAAAAGTAATGTCTGACTTTCATTGGTTAACATTCATAGAATTCTTATTTATTATTACTTTTGTTAGATTAAAGTTATTTATGTGACCATTGTGAGTTTTTCTTTCATTGACCGAAGGGTACCAACAATTTTGTCCACGTGTGTATATATAATTATTTCAAATGAAAGGAAATTATATAAGGCAAGCATTGTAAATAAAGTTGTATTTATTTATAAATATTATAGTATTTATTTTTTATTCAATGAAGTATTAGTATATACCAGTTTCATTTGTCCATTGTGTGTTTTTATTTACTTATCTAATTATCCATATTGCTCATCGTTAGACGACATCGACTAAAACTCAAATCGGTCAACTCGGTCGCTTGACTTATAAACCTTTATTTAGAGCGCTTCCGTTATGCGGTGGATAGTGCCAGCTGATAGAGAAGGAACAGCCAATCAGAAGTCGTGTGTGGAAGTCTGTGATTGGCTGGTTTTGTGGCAGTTTTATAACACTGGACAAAGTTGAGCGAGCGTACAGGCAGAGTTGAGCGCGCACAGAAAATAAATGTTGCACATTTTGAGCGAGCAGGGGAGAGATTGCATGCGCAGATTCGGGCTGTTGAACGCGCAGTGGAGACACTGCACGTGTATAGATTGCTTTGTCTGTCTGCTTGAAATGTCAACCCGCGCGCTCAGAATTGTGCCAGGAATATAACACCATAAACACCGTCCTTGTGAACGCCGTCTTATTAAATATACAAGCAAAACCTTGCAAGAGCTAACCTGGAAAAGAGTATTGATAAGGCCAAGTGGAGCTACAAGCTGAGGATCGAAGATCACTTCAACAACTCTGATCCTCGGCATATGTGGCAGGGCATCCAGTCCATCAGTGACTACAAACACGTCCACTCTGCAACCATATCCACCGAAATCTCCTTCCTCAATGAGCTAAATAACTTTTATGCTCGCTTTGATCAGAGTCTTCAGGAGACAATCACTACATTGATACCGCCTGTGAACTTTCAGCCTCTCTCTCTTTTCACCGCAGGAGTCTCTGCTGCCTTCAGCAGGATAAATAATTGGAAAGCAGCTGGCCCTGATGGAATACCTGGACGTGTGCTCAGAACCTGTGCTGAACAGCTGACTGAAGTCATGACAGACATCTTTAATCTGTCCCTACGTCAATCAACAGTGCCTACTTGCTTTAAGTCCACCTCCATTGTGCCTGTGCCTAAACACTCCAAACCTTAATGATTACCGCCCAGTAGCACTGACACCAATACTCATGAAGTGTTTTGAGCGGCTAGTCCTAGCACATCTCAAGAGAAGCCTTCCACTCACATTGGACCCTCATCAGTTCGCCTACCGGGAGAATAGGTGCATTGAAGATGCTGTCTCCCTAACACTGTACACGGTACTTTCTCACCTGGATAATAAGAACACTTACACAAGAATATTGGTCGTGGATTTCAGCTCAGCGTTCAACACAGACATCCCCTCCAGGCTGATTAGTAAGCTTACTGATCTCGGAATCAACACCTCTCTATGCAGCTGGATACTGSATTTTCTGACCAACAGACMACAGAATGTTAAAGCTAATAACGTTCTCTCCTCAACCATAATCCTGAACACTGGCGTGCCACAAGGCTGTGTGCTGAGCCCCTTCCTTTTTTCACTGTACACACATGACTGCAGCCCTATGCATGGTTCTAATACCATAATTAAGTTTGCAGATAACACGACCGTGATTGGCCTCATCAATGACAATGATGAGACTAACAACAGGGCAGAGGTAAAGCACTTGGCCGAGTGGTGTGCTAACAACCACTTGCTCCTGAACACCAGTAAGACCAAGGAACTCATTGTGGACTTTAGAAGGAGAAGAGGTAACACACACTCCCCTGNTTAAGTTTGCAGATGACACGACAGTGATTGGCCTCATCAATGACAATGATGAGACTAACAACAGGGCAGAGGTAAAGCACTTGGCCGAGTGGTGTGCTAACAACCACTTGCTCCTGAACACCAGTAAGACCAAGGAACTCATTGTGGACTTTAGAAGGAGAAGAGGTAACACACACTCCCCTGTCTACATCAACGGGACAACGGGACGGGAAAGTTCATTTCTGAGGATTTGACTTGGTCAACTAATACCACCAGTCTCCTCAAGAAAGCTTCCCAGCGCCTCTTCTTTCTGAGACTATTAAGGAAGAATCACCTTTCTAAAGGCATAATGAACATTTTCTACCTTTGTGAAGTAGAGAGCATAACCAGCTGTATTACAGTCTGGTATGGTAACTGTTCTGTCTCGGACCGTAAATCCATCCAAAGGTTGGTAAAATCCGCTCAGCGTATCATTGGTACCCCACTTCCTGTCATTGAGGAAGTCTACAAGAGGAGGTGTCTGCGTAGAGCACGAAGCATCATGAAGGACACCTCTCACTCTGTACATGAACTGTTTTCTCTCCTTCCCTCTGGAAAAAGGTTCAGATGCCTAAAAGCCAAGAGCAGCAGGCTGAGGAACAGTTTTACCCCACAGTGGTTACCTTACTGAACACAACTTCACTGTCCCCCTTACATAGACGGTACCACCATCACTGAAAACCCAACATTCCTGTTTAATACCTCTGTAAATACTTCCCGTTCATTCATTTGTACAGTCTGCACATGGACTGTATACTAATATGTGTATATTCATATATGTAGATGTGTGTATAGGTATACTCTGCATACCCATCCAGCAGCTAAATTACTCATATTTATTCATATGTATATTCATACTATTGCACATAATGTAAATTCACCAATATATATATATATAGTTTCTGTATATCTTTATTCCACATATTTATAATCAGACATATCTGTAGATTTACAACTATTCTGTACATTAATTCATCCATCTATTCTCACTTTACACTGTATATTCATATACATATATATATATATTCTTTCTGTAATACAATTTATACATAGACCTTACTTYTATCATACAAGTTTTTATAGATCTGTATATATGTTTATATTGCACTGCTAACTTGCACTTCTGGTTAGATGCTAACTGCATTTCGTTGCCTTGTGACTATGTGCAATGACAATAAAGTTGAATCTAATCTAATCTAATCAATGAAGAAAACATGTGAATGGCACAGATGGTGTAGGGATTTTTTTGACCACCAGATGGCGAAGTAGAGCACTGGGTCAACAAGCTTCGAAGCATCAACGCAGTTTTTTGTAAAAGCTTCACTGCTTCAGAAGCTTTATTCGGCACATCTCTATCCCTAAGTCTCCTGGGATAGGCTCCAGGCCCGCCACGACCCTGAAGACAGGATAAACTGGTATAGAAGATGAGTGCGTAAAGAAGTGAGTGGATTTGACGTTCAGAATTCAGTGTAACGTCCGCAAGTCTACCAGACATGCTATAGAAATGACAAACCAGAAAAAAAGTGACTAGGTTTTGGTTTCTTTTTATGTTCTTTTATGTGCGGATTTCTACCAAAAAGATATATTTTTAAATTATACTGCGGATCCTTCTGATTAACAGCTCAGGGCCTTAAACTATGCCGTTAGCAGTAATGTAGTAAAGTCAAATCTGGAGGATGTAGTGGAGAAAAAGTAAAAAATATCTCCTACAGATATGCGAAATTTGCACTTAAGTACAGTTACGTTCCACTTCTGTAGATTATTTGAACCCTTACAAAAAGGGTTCATTAAATTACCTGTTCATTAAATAGTGCACTTCAAATGAGTCATTCTCACTATGTTTCTATGTAGCCTAATCGTCCAACCAATACAGCAAATTGATCATGTCATGTCATGTGGGCTCTGAAGGGATTGCTTAAGTATGAGGTTTATCCATTCTAAACCAACCACGGAAAAGCTCCATTTATTGGATAAATATTTCTGTCCATTAAGTTTCACATTATTCATTCTATGAAAATAATTGAATGTGCCAATACATCATTTGAGAAGTCAGGTGTATGAGTGACCTTAGAGCTTGGAGTTTTACATTTCCAGCAAAAACCTGGAAGTGATTAAAAAAGTGATTCCTGGGGCTTTATTTCCAAACACGGCATATGCAGAATAACAGGCCATAAAACAGCATACTGTACATCAATGTCCTGTGTTGTCTCTGTGCTTTTAAATTGCAAGGGGAATCACATTTAGTCTCAGAGCTGTTTTCCACTGTATTCAACTGTGAATTCTGTTTTGGTGAAGACTTTCCAAAATTAGCATTATTCACCATCAGGACAGACATTTTCTATCATCATGATCGAAGATGATGACAAATTCACACTTGCCCAGAGGCTTGTTAATTCTTGTAGGAGCTGGCTGGGCCGTGGCCCTTAATTCAGGGCAGAGGATACGGGATGAAGCCATGAGGCATATTCTATACATCAAGTCCAATTTGTTGTTTGCCCACTAGAGGGAGATGTTGATTAAATTTTCTACAATGCACAAGATTAACTTTATTATGTATGACTGTTAATTCAAGACAGCTTACAAATACACACACACACACACACACACACACACACACACACACATATATATATATAGCTCTAGTCTACACTGCACAGGATAAACATTCAAGCACACAAGAAGCCTCACAAAGCAAATTAAAACAAATTTACAATGAAAGGTTAAAAAAAACATTAGGTATTTACTGCACATTTTTACTTACAAATTTCCATAGAAACTGATCTCAGTTTAATCTGAGAAGTATTACTTTTTAATTAACTTATATACATCTTAATTAATATAATTAATACATTTCATTCATCATGGGAAAAAAATACCAGGACCTTATTTAAGCACAGAGAAAATTGCTGGAGATGTTCAGGTTTATGGTCAAGTTTCTATTCTTCTTATTTTTTGGACGTCACATTCTTGTAGATTTCATCCTGCCTGTATTAAAAACAAAACAAAAACAAAATACAAATGAATAAATTTCACTTTATATATACTAAATCGATAATTTTTCACTTTGAAAAGGCAGGATTCTTCAAATATAATAAATAAGATGTACTTAATACTTAATATACACACAGATAAATACGTTCTGGGGCCAAAATAAATATTTCTGACAGATTTACACATTTTCTTAACATTGATTTGTTTACTTGTTTATAAATGTCACCTCAAGTGCAGAAGTGCTGATGCTGAGAAACAGCTGACAGAGCGAAATGAAAACAAAACAGTGAAAGAAAGGAATTTCTCAGAAGTAGAAATGCGAGCTACTGTATTTTTACTCATGTGTTGCCCAACTTAAAAAATATATATATAGATATTATTTAGTTCCACAACAGGAAATAAAAAGACCAAAATCATGTGACAAACTGAAAAAAGGCAAATAATGTGAATACAGAAAAAGCCAATGAAGCACAAATCGCTATAAAAACACAAAGCTGCAGGCAAAGAGTCCACGGCTGCCAGATTCCAATCCAATTGATCACCCATTGGATGTACAGTACCAGACAAACAAATCCCATCCATGGAGGCCGCAACCTATTGTACAACCAAGCCACTTATTATTAAAACCCAAACTATGGTTCTCACGTGGCAAGCCTAATATGAAGGACTGCATTCTTACATTTTCACAGAAGCATTTAAAAATGTTAGAAATGAAATAGAAATAAAATTCCATTGAGTTTGCAAAACTTTGTTTCTCTGCAAAAGCTCCTGAAATTGAACCTTAATGTGAACCTTAATTAAGTCATGCTATGTATAAAAGGAAGCCAAAACCACCTTTCCTTGCCTACGCTTTTTGTGGTTTCATTGTAGCTGCCATGTATGAATGCCCTGATCAGAAGCCTTGTCATGTAGTGTGGTCAGAGTTCAAGCAGCTGCATAACGTATGTGGTTGGTATATAAATCTAGATTTACACATTAAGAAATACATACACACATATATATATACACATACATACATACATACATACATATATGTATATATATATACGTATATATATAAAAATACATAT
>QMIH01001512.1:22183-40683 GCA_003987875.1 Clarias batrachus | reverse complement strand
GAGAGAGAGAGAGAGAGAGAGAGAGAGAGAGAGAGTATGCAATATTGTACTTAAGGCTTGCAAAGCTTTGTGCCAGCCTTTATCATTCATGTGTACATTCATTTATATCAACAAAATCATCCTTACAATAGCTTTTATAAACATGAATTCATGTTCAGTTTGGTTTATGAAGATATTTACACACATTAATCATTTTTAGAAGCATTCTTTTCTGAATGTTACTTTTATCATTTGGGTACCAAGTGTTCCACAACACTCAAAGGATCTCCTGCCACACTCCTGATGCCAGACACCACAGTATACCCCCAGAGGTTTTGTGGAGTCATGCCTGAGGTACCAGAGCTGCGTTGGTGGTACAAGAAAAACCCAAAATCTAGTTTTAAAATAATGGCTGATCTGTGTCTATTCATGTACTGTATGTATGATACTGTACTACCTTGAAGTGTTGATTTCTGAAAATCTTATATAAAAAAATTCTTGTTTTTTTTCCTATTACATTTAGGCATTTGGCATACTTATTAACAATGTGTGTTGTACAAAAGTACCATTTAATTGCAAGTCTAACACTGTCAGGATATTCATGTTTATAATGAGTGTACAGTGTATGGACTTCTGATTTCAACTGTCAGACATACAGTAAGTGGTTAATTTAGGTAACTGCATTCATTTACTGCCTATACATATTATTACATCTCAAATAATATCATTATTACTGGTGTAGTAAAAAAGTAGAAAAGAAATATATTAAATGTTGTAACTTGAAGTTTTGTCAATTTTAATGCACTTTTAATTAAATGCATAAGGAAAACTAGCTAAACAAATAGGATTCTAAATACAGTCATGGTTTTAATGTAACTTCCCTGTTGATTGCAGCTGTGCCCATGATGATGTTTTTTTTCCAAGAGATAGTGGAAAAAAAAAACTCAGAAACCCAGAATGTGTGTCGATAAGCGTATCGTTGCCATTTGCATCACTTACCGWACAGCTCTTGGTTTGACGAGACTCACTGTGGCGTATTCTACTTCCTCTTTCTGTTTGACAGCCTTTGGCAGCTGAACAGTCGAGTAGAGAGGCGCTGCATGTATGTGGGAGTGTCTGAAATAAACGCTTGAGTACWGAACATTGTCCTGATCTTCAGAGGAGGTTGTCTGTGTGGGGTCGGAGGCCATGGCTGAGACATTACCATATACGGGAGGAGACATGTTCTTAGAGAGAGAGAGAGAGACAGAGAGAGATTTTAAATCTCATGGAAATACAAACCAGCACCCCGGAGCATTATTTCTTGATTTTTTTTTTTTTTAAAGAGTTGTATCTACTTTAACAAACACTCTTACCTATTATCTACTTTTACCTTAACAAACACTCACTGTTAACACCTTCTAATACTCACCTTGCTGTTATCGTGACTCCTGCTACTGACCGCTGATTTTCTTCTCCTGTTGGAATGTGTGCAATACAATCAATCTACACTTGCATTATTATATTCATACCTAAATTACTGTAACACTTTTGATGTGATGGAAAAAAAACGATGGAATGTGTAGTGCACACCCAGCAGGAATTTTGGTTGTCAAAATGTTGTGGTGATGTTACTTTGGAATAGATGTTGGGATAATGTTGGTATTAGTTGAATTAGCATTAGTTAGATTTACATTGGTGAAATCATATTGGAACAACAACTGTATTGACTATATGACGATGGGATATCGTTAAATAAATACCCCTAAAACAATGCTGAAGAAATTACTTTACTTTAACAACATTAATCACCAAATTGACAACCTGAGTGAGACTTGAACTCTAATCTCTGGGGTGAGAAAACTGCATGCTTACCACTGGACCACCAGAGACCCCATAGTGTTAACAACGAGCACAACAAAAAATACCCAACAACAGCAAGTTGGGGGTTGTGTGATGTCTATAATTTCTTTTATATTACTATGAATGTGATGTTGTGTTCTTACCTCATCCACAGAATGACAGCCGTGAATGACAAAACCAAAGCGACAGTGATTCCACAACCTGCATATTTTGCCGTTCTGTCTTCTGTTTCAGTAAGAAATAACCAGCATGTTAGAAAATGGATGAAAAAAAATCAGAGGTCTTGTAATTAAGCCAAAGAGGATGAAACAAACAAACAAAAAATAATGCATAATTTACAAATACAGTGGAACCTCGGAATGCGGTTTATGAGTGTTCCGCAAGGCGAGCAAAGATTTTTTAATAAATTTTGACTTGAAAACCGAGCAAGTCTTGGTTTACAAGTGCCGAGTATCATGGGAGGGAGGAGGAGTTTTACGGTGCAAGACGAGGCGAGGGAAGGGGCTAATTCCACACACACATACACACACAAATGCACGGCGCCTGCGCGCACAAACGGAAACACTTATCTGTCGGGATTTATTTTGACTTTTTTTTTTAAGGTAAAGTGCAGGTTAATTTGTTTTATTTTTACTTTATATATTGTATTAATTTTTTTATTTATTATTTTTTGGGGCCTGTGGAACGAATAATTTGAGTTTTCATTATTTCTTATGGGACAATTCAATTTGGTTTACGAAAACGAGTTTGTGGAAAATGAGCCCGCTTCCAGAACGAATTATTCTCGTAATCCAAGGTTCCTCTGTAAAGTGCCACAAAAATTGCAGAGTACCTGAATATACCCAGCTTAATGAACTGGATGATCCTAACCCATTTCTTGTGGTACAGTAGTAAAATCCATCCGCTCCTGAGGGTAATGTTAAATTTGTGCCATTTTGAATGATTTTCACACCTCCTTCCGTTTTACTGTACCAGATGCAAGAGCTTATGGGGTTGGAGTCACTTTTGCACAACAGTGTGACCGAATCACCAGACACGGATGGAATGGCAGTCACGACCGGGATTCGAGGAGAATCTAATCAGAAATAACAGATGGTTAGTTACAAATGTATTACATTAAAGGAATAAAGTATGGTAAATTAAAAAAGGTATATATACATAACACATCCAGTTCTGTTGGTGTGGAGTTGTGCTGTCCCAGCTGGTTGTGAGCAGTGCAGTAGTACAGTCCGCTGTGCTGGGAGCTGATGTTGCTGATGCTGTAATTCTGGCCTGTTGTCAGCAGTCTGTCTGCAGCTGATCTCTGCTTAAACCAGGAGTAGGTGAGAATAGGAGGGTTTGCATCACTGGTACAGCTCAGAGCAACTGAATCCCCCTCGACTGTGTCTCCAGAGGAAAGAACCACTGCTCTGGTGTTTTTAGGGAGATCTAAAAAAAAGCCACTTATTATTAAAACCCAAACTATAGTGCTCACGTGGCAAGCTTAATATGAAAGACTGCATTCTTACATTTTCACAGAAGCATTTAAAAATGTTAGGAATGTAATAGAAATAAAATTCCATTGAGTTTGCAAAACTTCATTTCTCTGCAAAAGCTCCTGAAATTGAACCTTAATGTGAACCTTAATGTGGACCTTAATTAAGTCATGCTACAGTATGTATAAAAGGAATCCAAAACCACCTTTCCTTGCCTACGCTTTCTGTGGTTTCATTGTAGCTGCCATGTATGAATGCTCTGATCAGAAGCCTTGTCATGTAGTGTGGTCAGAGTTCAAGCAGCTGCATAATGTGTGTGGTTGGTATGTAAATCTAGATGAATATTAACACATTAAGAAATACATATATACAGTATAAATGTATATATAGGAGTATGCACTATTGTACTTAAGGTTTGCAAAGCTTTGTGCCAGCCTTTATCATTCATGTGTACATTCATTTATATCAACAAAATCATCCTTACAATAGCTTTTATAAACATGAATTCATGTTCAGTTTGGTATATGAAGACATTTACACACATTAATCATTTTTAGAAGCATTATTTTCTGAATGTTACTTTTATAATTTGGGTACCAAGTGTTCCGCTGGTTATAATGACAATTAGCTCTGGAAGCAACAATCTATATAAATAAAAGAAATGTTATGTTTATATATTGATCAGAAGACACTCTTTCAATTACAGTGGAACCTCGGATTGCGAGTAACACGGTTTACGAGTGTTTTTGACTTGAAAAAATAGCAAAAAAACCTTGGTTTACGAGTACCGAGTATCATGTATCACGCATGCGCTCTTGTTTTGACATCGAGCGTCACGTAATCACAACTGAGCCAATGAATTTTCTTTCTTTTGCCCTGTGGAATTGTGGGTAATCGTCTCCCCTGCTCTGTCATGATTCTTTACAAAGGTAAAGTGCTGGTTGATTTGTTTGTTTGTTTTTTACTTTACARGAGTGATTCCGTTAGTATGCGCTCACGCAAATGTCATTAGAGAGATGGGGGGGAGGGGGAGGAGGAGGAGTTTTACTGTGTAAGATGAGGCGAGGGAAGGGCCTAATTCCACACACACACACACACACACACACACACATGCCGCCTGCACGCATAAATGGAAACACTTATCTGTCGGGATTTATTTTTACTAGTTTTAAAGGTAAAGTGCAAGTTAATTTGTTTTATTTTTACTTTATATATTGTATTAATTATTTTTATGTATTTATTTCTTTTGGCTATGGACTGAATCATTTGAGTTTTCATTATTCCTTATGGGAAAATTCAATTTGGTTTATGAGTGTTTTGGAATATGGAACAAAATATGCTCGTAATCCAAGGTTCCACTGTATATCTTTATGTTTCATACATTGGAGGACCCGAAACCATTCTCAGAAAAACAATTAGTCTCTCTGTCTGAATGTATGTACATATTCTGCATATCTATGTATGTATGTATACAGTCTGAATGTTTGTATGTTTGTCCAGTCGATTTTGTCACAGCATCACACAAAATTAGTTTGGCAGAATTTAATGAAACTTTGTCAGTTTTTTATTTGCCTTAAGTTAAACCTGTGCCATAATTGCATTATGAGCAGTTTTGTGCCACATTACTACATAGCAGCTATATCTTTTTTTTTTTTTTTAACGAATATATAGCTTTTTCCCATCAAGGTGGGCGTGGCTGTATGCACTCACCAGAGCCAATCAATGCAATAGTTTACTATGAATACCCAGAATATGCAAAAGACACAGAAACAAACATACAGTAATGCCCAAATCCTCATGAAACACAAAAATAGTGTGGCTTACTCCAAAATAAGGTATGCAACTTTTGAAAACTGAATCTTCAAAGATGTAGGGACAGGTCTGTATGTTTAGTTTTTAATTTTAAAACTGTCTCTTATGTTTTAAAACAATAATATGGAACATCACTATGAGATAAAACATGGGTCATTAGAGCATACGGCGAAAGAAGTATGACTTAATGTAAGCAAGGCGTAAGATACTCAACCTTACAAAAGTTTATTTCTTTGTATTAATAAGTTAGACAGAGTTCTGCCAATCAGGAAGACAGACAGACAGACATGTTTGTGGGCTTCAACCTAAAATAATATCACTGGTAACATTAAAGCTGATCAACTATTTTTAGCTTTAACGTTTATAAAACTCTTTACAATAATAAGTAAACAGCCAACTCAGCTTTGAAAATGTTATAAGCATTAAAAAGCTGAGATCAATGCAGGGCACTTACGTAACACATCCAGGTGTGTTGGTGTGGAGCTGTGCTGTCCCAGCTGGTTGTGAGCAGTGCAGTAGTACAGTCCGCTGTCCCGGGAGCTGATGCTGCTGATTCTGAAAGTTTGGCCTGTTGTCAGCAGTGTGTCTGCAGCCGCACTCTGTTTAAACCAGGAGTAGGTGAGGACAGGAGGGTTTGCATCACTGCTACAGCTCAGAGTCACTGAATCCCCCTCCACTGTGTCTCCTGAGGAGAGAACCACTGCACTGGTGTTTTTAGGAGAATCTAATTGGGAGATTAAAAAAAAAAAAACGATTACATACATATTAGTTTGCATATTTTAGTTATAATAAAAATCCTTAAACAGATGTTACAGTATGTACCCCATCATGGCTGGAGGTGTTGAAGAGAGAATTGTGGTGACTAGGGTGTCTAAAGACCTCCATGAAAGATATTGTGAATAACATGAAACAAGAAAAAATATGTTTGCCCTGCAATTACTGTACTAGAGTTAACAGGACCCATCCTTGGAGATGGTGCTTTCAGACAAAATGTTTACATGTAATGGGCAGTTTAAGAGTCGTGCAATGAAAACTAGCTCACAAGTCTGACAGAAGCCTCTGAGTGGTTTAAATCTGAATCGTTACTGTTAAAGTAGCTTTATTCCCAGTAGTATGACAAACACGGATGAAAGAAGCTGTGGACTAAAAGTCTGTCAGTGTCATGGTGACAATTACAGGATGCTGGTATACACTGGTGGTGAAAGAAGATTTGGCCAGGGGAACTTAGCGAGTATGCTCATTTAGGGCACTTTTGATTTACTTGAGAGAAATCTGAAAGCCAGAAGGGCTGCTGGAAAAGCAGTCCTGTCATGGGAGAAGTTTGAAGGGATCATGGATCAAGATGTTCAGGTGGCCACAAAAATGTTCTCAGGATGGGAGCAGGAGAGCAAGAAAGGAGAAACACTGACTCCTACTAGGAATGTTGCTGAGTAATGGCAGTTTGGGCACCACGAGAGGCTTGTGGAGGCCATTGACCTTGACCACACAGGTTTGACCTCCACCCCAAAATCACTCATCCATTAATTAAAATATATTGCTGTATAAACGAAAAAAATATGAATTAAAAAATTAAATAAAAAATACAGTTCCTTCAAAATCCATCAACATGGGTATATAACAACCCAGAACATGGTTTATATTTTAAATTGTTCTCTATTAGTAGCTGCATTTAGCTTTGATGACAACTTGGGGCACTCATGGCATTCTCTTATCAGATTCACCAGGTAGTCATCTGGAATTTATTTCAATTCACAGGTGTGCCTCATCAAGAGTTAACTTGTGAAATTTCTGAATGTGCACTCAGTTAAGTAAAAAGATAGTCCATCATTACTTTAAGAAATGAAGGATAAGTCGTGGTTGTAGAAAGTATTAAATGCAAGTCAATAATTATGACAGTTTTGCTGAAATAGTTATTTCTTGATGAGGGATAATGAATAATAAAAATCTGAATAAATGCATTTCAATTAAAGTTAGTCAGTATTCTTAAAGTGTGAAATGAAGCAATTTTTATTCTGCATATACTTCTCCCAGATCAGAACAGAGGGGTTGGAGTAAAGTAGACATCTGAGAGAATGCTTGATATTTTGGCTGATGCTTTCAGTTTGCCCATTAGATTCTGAGCGAAAGACTAAAGATACGTTGACTGTAGCCTCTAAGAGGTTGCACGATGGGCATGTTCCCTTGTAATGGAAGATGTCTGGTGATGAAGTCTAACAGGAGGTGTGATCGTGTGCGGGATGCTATTGGCAATGGATGCAATAGACCTGACAAACATGTGCAGGGTTCCTTAGCATGCATCATGGACATGAGCCACATCTATCTGAGCATCTTTCTGCAAGCTGTGCCACCATAAGCACTGGTGCAGGAACCCCAAGGTTGTATAATCAAGAGAGTGTCCTCTGAAGAGAGATGTTTGAGCCCAGGAAAGAGCCTGGGGACTTACTGTACCACTGCAGGTACATACAGTTTGCCAGTTGGCTCTCCACCCCATGGTCTGGCTCTTATGACTTTGCATTGTGGATGGCCTGCTTCAAATCCCAATTTAAATATCTAAGAAACAGATAGATCTTTAGCAGTTGCTTAAAGATTGCCAGTGACTCCAACTGTACAAACATCTACAGAAAGCTCATTCCATCATCTAGGTTCCAGAGCATGATGGGACCAGACAAGCACTGCTGGAGGATTGGTGGGAATGTGGTGCAGTGCGGAGTGTGATTAGAGCTGAGAGATAGGTGGGTACTGGGCCATTTTAAGCTTTGTAGACAAGCATCAGTGTTTCAAATTTGATGCAGGCAGCTACAGGAAGCCAATGCAGGGAGCGGAGAAGTGGGGTGGTGTGGGAGAACTTGGGAAGGTTGAAAACAAGATGTGTAGCTGCATTCTGGATCAGCTGCAAATAGCTAATTGTGGACAGAGGCAAACCTGCCGGGAGTGAGTTACAGTAGTCCAGTCTTGAAATAACAAGACATAGACCAAGTCCCTGAGTAGCCTGTGTAGAGAGAAATGGGCAAATTCTTCTGATGTTGTAAAGAAGAAATCCTCAAGAGCGAGTAAGGTTAGCAATTGTGGGTAAAATGACAGTTGATTGTCCAGAGTTCAAGTTGCAGCAGTGACTGAACCGATCCATCCAATTGTTGTCCAGTGAGATCATAAGATCTTGAGAAGAGGATGAATCACTTGGGATGAACAGCAGTTCCATTTTACTGAGAATGAGTTTCAGCTAATGAGCTACCATCCAGGATGTGATGCCTGCCAGACATGCTGAGAGATGGGTGGAAACATGAGTTTCTGAAGAAGGAAAGAAAAGAATGAGCTGTGTATCATCTGCATAACAATGGTATAAAAAATCTGTGTGAGGATATGACCTCACCAAGAAACAGTGTAGACGGAGAACAAAAGAGGACCAACTAATGAGTCTTGTGGGCCACCAGTGGAGAGTCTTCTTAGCGCATTTATGGATCATGTCCATGTGACCTCAGATGACCATGTCAAATGCTGCTGACAGGTCCAGGGGGATGAGGGCAGATGACAGTTTAATCAATCTAGCAGCATGGAGCTTCTCAGTGACAAACAGAGGGGCAGGCTCTGTGGAATGTGCAGCTTTGAATCCAGATTGGTTAGGATCATTTAGGTTGTTCTGTGAGAGATAGAGAGACATTTTACTGTAAACAGTTTTCAAGAATTTTAGAAAGAAGAKAGAGAAGTGTTACTGGGCGATAATGATGTCACTGGATTCAAGCAGGGTTTATTGAGGATGGAAGTAACCCTTGATTGGCACCTTGTCAAGGAGATACACCACTTCATGCTCAAAGTATAAGAGGATAGGCTCAGGGCCCCCCATGATACTGTACAGGATAAGCGGTATAAACGATGAATGAATGAAAACTATCATGACATGCTGTATTCAACATAAGGAAGAAGTCATGGTCACTTATGCGGATGGTTAAAAGCCTCAATAAATGAACTAAGTGTGGAGTGATCTGTTATCCGGTTACAGTGGTCCATTCAAAGCTCTTCCTATCAAACGAGATATCAAGAAATCCTTGCCTTTCCTAAAGGGAACCCTGAAGGTTGCATTTACAATATTAGTGAGCATTATAGTGTTAAGGAATTGCATCTCTCAGGCTCCCTGGCATACGGCTGTGGCACAGAGAGTCATGTCTCGGCCCTCAGAAGGTGTGCTTCAGTCAAGGATTTATGTGATGAGTCACATAAACCATTATTCCCTCTTACCCATATAGTTGCTCCCCTGCACTGGGCTTTGGAGCAGGACCTCGCAATCATGAGTGCCAAATGCGGATGGGGGGGGGCATCTTAGCAGCCTGCCCATTTACTGGACACTCAGGATAGAACCTTGGGTTCATGCACAATGGTATTCGGATCTACTATAGCTAGTGTCCCTCCACCTGTCCATCAAGTCCACTGCATTCATCAATCATACCGTTCATGGTCCCATGAAGTGGTCTGTAAATGAAGCGTAAGCTGAATTAGCCCTATTTGCTAGAAATTTGCTTATGCTTCAGTAAATATCACGATCAATGTCGGTTTGTGTTTTCCAATCATTTCCATGGACATATGTGGAGCAATCCACTTTTGCCATGTCAGCCTTGAAGGAAAGAAGGAAAACTTTTCTTTTCCTTTTTCTCCTATAATTCCAGGAATTCAAGGAACGCTGTGGAGCCGCTCTCATTCCTGGTACAGAACTAATGTCAGGAATGTAAGGTGTCGTTGCCCATCGATCTTCATGTTTAACTATCCAAGACATAATGTGAAAAAAAAAAACATACAATATGGTAAAGTGTTTACTAAAAATTCACCAAGAATTCCAGTGAAGTAGGAATCGCAAAAATGATAATAGGTCTAGTCATTCTAGAGGTCTGAAGTAAAGATTCATCATCCACCATGTTCAACAATGCGCGAACAAGAAATAGTTCATTTCTCATTCCATGATTACTGAGTTTCACTTTTTAGTCTTCACACATTAAAAAAAAAAAACATTAAAAACCTCTATATGTATCATATGGCTTTCATGTACTGTAGACTAACCATACTTTAATCCTCTTACACAATCTGTAGGGCCTGTCTGTATGTTCTGTAATCTGTATTATGTTAATTGTGTTTGGAACATCTCAAATGCTGCTTCTTCTACGGTATTTTAAGTATCATTGTTTGTATTAGTATATCTATATTTTTGGGTGAAAAAATGTTACATTTTGTTTTGTGTGTTGATGCGTGAGTAAAGTGTAAAGTGAGTACTTACAGACAGCAGGAGAACGAAGACCTTCATGTCCTTTTACAGCACAGGAGTAGCTGCCCGCGTCCCCACTAACGACATACAGTTCATTTCTGTCCTGGTTAGTAACACGCTCTCCGTTCTTGTACCAAATGTAAGTGGGCTTGTTAGACAGAGTGCAAGTGGTGATGCAGCTCAGCTTCTTCCCTTTCCAGTTATACCAATCTGATACTGAAACTGTCAAATCTGCCAACAACAACCATGGGTTGGTTTTATTCTCAAATGTACAATGTTCTTATTGTTAACTGAATGTTTTGATGCAGCATTACCCGTGACAGACAGAGAGACTCCAGGTTCACCGGTGTATTTATCCCAATCATTGTAGAATCTGAACCTGTATGTTTGAGCATCTGTCTCCCTCAGGTTAGTGATGCTCAGACTACAGTTATTCTGGGAGCTCTGTGTGTACTGAATTCGACCATCATACTCCTCATCCTCTCTCATATCCACAGCCTGACCATCGGCCTGCTGTTTAATGAACCAGAACACCGCTGAGATCTTGTAATAATSAGGGAAGGTGTAATAACTATGTATGTCCACTGATGATCCAATTAGAGAGCAGATTGTCTGGGTGGAGTACGTCACACTCCAGCAGCTCTTCTCATCAAAAACACCTAAAACATTAATTGACATTAATAACATCTAAAGGGTCACTCAGTCATACAAATGACTTTGCACGAGTTCATCACATGTTCTTACAGACAGCAGAAGAGCGAATCTCTTCATGTCCTCTTACAGCACAAGAGTAGCTGCTTGCATTAGCAGTACTGTCAAACAGGTACAGTTCATTTCTGTCCTGATTAGTAACACGCTGTCCGTTCTTGTACCAGATGTAAGTAGGGTTGTTAGACGGAGTGCAGGTGCTGGTACARCTCAGCTTCTTCCACTTCCAGTTATGCCATTCTGATACTGTAACTCTCAGATCTGCAAACAAAAAGCATGGTTTGGTTTAGTTTCCAATTGTACTATGTTCATATATTTAATTTAATGTTTTTCCATACAGTACTACCTGTGACAGACAGAGAGACCCCAGGTTCACCAGTGTATCTTTTCCAGTTAGTGGAGAATCTGAACCTGTATGTTTGAGAGTCTGTCGTTCTCAGGTTAGTGATTCTCAGACTACAGTTATTCTGGGAGCTCTGTATATACTGCATTCGGCCATGATACGCCTCATTCTCTTGCAAATCCACAGGCTCATCACCAAACTGATCTTTAATGAACCACAACACTTTCATGATGTTGTTATAGGGATAGGTGTAATAACTGTGTATGTCCACTGATGAGCCAGTCAGAGCACAGATAGTCTGGGTGGGGTAAGTCACACTCCAGCAGTTCTTTTCAAAAACACCTGAAACACACAAACTTGCTTTTAAATAGAATTTTAAAAAACAAAAAGAATTTCTAAGTCATGACTTACTGCATGGAGTTTTTTTTTTTATTTTTTTTTTATCTACATAAGTGAACTGAGCCTTTCAGACTTGGGCAAACTTGGGTTTCAAATGAGTCATCTCTCCCCAAACTAACCAAAAACCATTCACCTAGACCAGTATTGTAAATTAAGTATAGAATATCTGACCATTTGTAAAGGTTTTGCAACACATGTACAGTATGCTCTGAAATTTATATAATTACCAATGAAGCATTAAATTCCTAAAAATATAAAAGCAAAAAAGGAARAAAAAAAAAATCATGCATTTAATGTGTCACTGAAAACATTATGCATTAACCCAACAAATTAATTTAACCCAATTAATTAAAAATGCACTTTATAGAATACAAGGGCAGTGACAAAAAAAGAAAAAGAAAAGCTTAGCAGTGCTGTTTATTTAAAAAAAAAMYWCTTCCATTTTTTCCATCTGTATGACGGGGCAATGATACAATCAGAAAAGATATCTTTGGCTTTTAAATCCGACGGTATATATTTTTTTATTTTAGAAATTATTGATCTGTGAATTTCACTCAATAAAACCAAATAAGGGCCTCCGGTGGCGCAGCGGTTAAAGCGCTCGCCCTATCATCCGGAGATCGCTAGTTCGATTCCCAGGTGGTGCTGTAACCTCTCGCAGCCGGAGGTCTAGAGAGAGCTGATTGGCCGAGCTCTCTCAGAGGGGAGGGATGAGAGGTACTTAGTGCTCCCACATTAATCACGGCTCTACAGCCAGTCAGGGGCGTCTGTGAGCTCGCGCAACGGAGGAAGCGGATAGTGCTGTCCTCCGAGTGTGTTACGTCGCCCCCAACGGTGCGCGAGCGAGCAGTTCGAAAAGATGCGGTCGGATGGCGTCACGTGGTTCGGAGGAAACACGTGATAGTCTTCAGCCCTCCCGGCTGAGTGGTAGTAGTAGCCTTAATGTGGGAGCCCTCTAGTGACGGGGAGGAATTGGACACGAATAAATTAGGGAGAAAATCTGGGAAAAATCCAAAAAAAACAACAAAAAAAAAAACAGTTTAATAAATTCCTGACAACAGGCAAAGATTTTGTTCCTTCAGGTCAACCACTATTGGTTTCGAAGCAAAGCAAAGTCGCACATCAGATACAGCTAAGTACACCTACTGTATAAATAAATAACAATAATCATTCTTCTTGATTGTACTGTAACAATGTGAAACCCTGCCAAGATTCTGATTAACCTTGACTAACCTGTTGAGGACATAGTGATGCATCAAGTAAAGAGCATCTCCACTAACGGTCACCCAAATCTGATTGGTTTATCAAACCTCATTCATGCCATTATTCACTTATATTAAATAATGTGCAGCTTTCGGTCTAAAGCCGAACAAGAGATGTTCAAGTCAAACCAAGATCTTCTGATTGAGCCCAATTGAAACCGATTGACATTTACAGAAGACTTCAAGCACAGTACTRTGATGAGACTCTTAGCCTCAGTAAAACATTTGAACGGTGGAAACATTAAAAGAATAGAAAAGAACTATGTATGGTATGTATGTATGGAATGAGGCCAGGGTTTCAGACATAATTTGGAACGTTTTTGATTCAGGCATTCTGAGAAAACTTTTACCTTTAAATTTTCATGAATATAACTCCTTCACTGAGGGCCAAGGAGGTCTAAAGGTTTTTTTGCCACTGGTAATCTAACAGAACCTGCTGGTGAAGTATAAAGTKAGTTCTTACAGACAGCCGGAGAGCGAAGCTCCTCGTGTCCACCTACAGCACAGGAGTAACTGCCTGGATCCTCTCTTCTGACAGTGTAATACTCGGTGTATTTGTACCAATTAGAAACACGCTGTCCATTCTTGTACCAGATGTAAGTGGGGTTGTTAGACAGAGTGCAGGTGTTGATACAGTGTAACGTCTTTTGCTTGCCCCAGTTCGGTACTTCAACCTTGAGATCTGCAAACAATAAGCATACTTTGTAAGTATATCTAGACATTGCAAATGTCATAATGCATAATGCATGTTTGATTGTGTGACATACCTGTGATAGACAGAGAGACTCCATTTTCACCAGTATAATCACCCCCATCMGTGTAGAATCTGAATCTGTATGTYTGAGCGTCTCTCTCTCTCAGGTTAGTGATTCTCAGACTACAGTCATTCTGGGAGCTCTGTATGTACTGCACTCGGCCCTGATACTCCTCATCCTCTCTCACATCCACAGGCTCACCATCATCCCGCTCATTAATGAACCACACAGATTTGATTACTGTCAGGCCTGCAGGATGTTTATAAGAGCAGGGGAGGTCAACCGATGTGCCTTCCAAAGCACACACCTGGGTATGAGTGTAAGTCACACCCCAGCACTCTTTACCCAGAACACCTAAAACGCACAAAGAAACAGAGATACACAATGTTGTTTGCTGAAGTCTATATTTAATATTATTTGAGGATAGCATCCGAAATCTGCTCAATATGTTTAATATCAATATGTTTCGCTTCTTGTCTGTGAAAGCTATTCACTTAGCTTCAATTCTCACTCACTCATCATCTATACCGCTTAWTCCTGTATTCAGGGTCACGGGGGGCCTGGAGCCTATCCCAGGAGACTTAGGGCACATGGCAGGGTACACCCTGGACAAAGTGCCAATACATCGCAGGGTGCAGACACACACACGTACACTCACTCATACACACACAACGGGCAATTTTGGGAACGCCAATTAGCCTAATCTGCATGTCTATGGACTGTGTGAGGAAACCGGAGTACCCGGAGGAAACCCATCAAGCACRGGGAGAACATGCAAACTCCATGCACACAGAGACGGGAATCGAGCCTGTCCGGGGATTGAACCCGGACCCTGGCGGTGCAAGGCGACAGTCACTACACCACCGTGCCGCCATCTTCAATTCTTCAAAACTTTATTTAATTTTTATAGCGCTTTTAGCAAAAGACAATTTTGCTCCGGATGGTGGCAATTCGGTGTTCAGAATGAAATGAAATGAAATGAAATGACCAAACCACATATTGGAACGGTGTGGGTCTCGCGAGAATGCAGAACCGTGTAAAAACACTCTGCGCTGTTCAGAATGGGCAGATCTGAAGACATCTACAGCATCTAAGTTCTCAACAGGCAGAGGCGCGGTCGCTTATTTAAGGGCCTTGATACCGGTGCACTTTGTGCAATCATTAGGTAGCACCGGTAAGACAAAGCACGCCTTGAAGACTAAGGACAAAGGCGAAAGACCCAGCCTCAGTCCTCACAACAAGCCGCCGAGGCAGAGAGTGAAGGAGCGGCACGCAGTGCAATTGCAGTGCACGCTTGCTTTTGATTTAAAGTATAAATATAAAGTACAAATAAAATGTATAAATTGCAAAGTGTTAAAAGCACATAGGAACACATAAAAATCATAAATGATTAAACATTTTAATGCCACAATCTGATTTGGCGTTAAATTATCAACAGAGGTTTGACTCTGACGCACTTACACACTGAAGGAGACTGATGTCCACCCTCATACGCCATACAGGAATAGCTGCCTTCATCATATGGACTGGTTGAGTCGAGAGTAATGGATGCATCATATGTGTATTTATGGTATAAACCATTCTTGTACCAGTAGAAACGGGATGTGCTGAGGCCACAGGGGGAGCTACAGGTCACTTTCACTTCTCTCTGTCCTACAGTGTTGGGATCCACCTTGACCTGCAAGTCTAATCAAATCATATAAATACTTCATACCTTTGATAGATATGAAACAATAAAGTGTGTTTGCTGTGTATCTATACCTGTAACAGTCAAATGAACTCCAGATGAATCTGATATCCAGTCACTTCTCGGTGTTTTAAATCTAAAGTTATAAACTCCAGAGTCACTCACTCTCACATTCCTCACTGTCAGATCACACTCGGAAAACACCGTGTTTACAGACACTCGTCCTGAGTATTGTGGATCTTTCCTGAGGTCTTGTGATTTTCCTTCAGAGCCCTGGGTTCGATACCACTCTTTCTGGCTGGGATAATAATAGCTTGAAAATGTACAGGGAATATTTACTATAGATCCAGTAACTGCACAGATTCTTTGCGAGGAAAGGGTTACAGTGTCCTGAGCCTGAATTCCTGTAATACACACATAGATGACAAGTCGGTCACATTTGTGCAAGTACTGTACTCACTTGCACACCTCTTGCTTTGTGGTGGTTTGGGCATGATAAAGAGTTTGGATGAAGGGAGCAGAGCAGGTTGAACCACCCAAGAAAGTGCAATGATTTCAATTTGTGGTGGCTTAGGAAGAGATCTTTAATGTGTGTTTCTGTGTGCCTGTAGTTGAGAGAGAACCAGTGACCTCTCTCAGTGATTTTCTCAGTGAAAGAGAGCTCAGACAGGACAGCAACGTGGATAGACTTGGGTGTATGCATGTACCTGACAATGTCAATTCTGCCAACTTTCTGTTCTTTATTACCCAAACCACATGTATGGTCAAACTGGTGCCAAGACATAGAATTCTGAAGGATATGCATTAGATACGGTCCTTGGGACTCTTGCCAAAGTTCTGGTTCTTGCTACAAGAGTCCCATGCTGTGAGGGGTGCCTCATAGTGGGCCGGTTAACCACAAAACTGGTCCATGTCACAGGCATGAATGCTGCCATATTTGTCAGACCAGCTGGTCAACAACTCCCCATACACAACATGCTGGAGCCCCACAACCCAAGTTTACATGTTCTTGTAGGACGTGGGTCATGCCGAAGAACAGCACTTCTGCAAACTGATGTCAAGTCAGTTTGTGCCCTTTTGGTATTGACACAAAAGCTCCAGGATGTCTGACTAAGGTTAAGCGGAACTGTGGCAAGGATTTTGAAGAGTCCCAAGGACCGTATCTAATGCATATCCATCAGAATTCTATGTCTTGGCACCAGTTTGACCATACATGTGGTAATAAAGGGTACTGGCAGAAGCGTGAAACACTAGGGAGATCATCAAACTGGTGGTCCTGGTGCGGATAACAGCCTGGTTTCCATAAGGGACAACAAAGTGGTTCCAGTGCTACTGACTGGCAACACTAACAGAGACATGTCTGGTTGAGGAGCATTTGCTGGCATATCTGGGAGCTCACAGTTCCCGTCATGACCTCACTCTCTCTCTCTCGCGCACGCGTTCATCCCCCTACAGTTATGGACATTATTACCCTGTTTGGGGGACTAATGCTACTCTTGGACTGGAGGTAGATTAAAAAGTTTCCACTTAATTCCCCTTGATCCCCTGTCAATGTCCCAGAGGGTAACGGTTGACCAGATGCATGGACAAATTTCCAATGAGTTCTTATTTATGCCCAATCACGATGACATAACACTACACATTACCAAATCATTAAGCAAATTTTAGTATTACACAAAGATCCCCTGAATAAATAGTTTTTAAATGATAATTTTATTTATTAAGCTGTCCAAACCTGACTGGTCCCAATTGAAAAAGCAATTGCCTTTAACCATAATAACTGGTCATGACATGCAGGCCAGCAACAACTGCAATCAAGCATTTGCGATAACCTGCAATGAGTCTTTCACACAACTATGAAGGAATTGTTTTGAGCCATTCAGAGGTGGACTTGCTGGTGTGTTTCAGATCCCTGTCCTGCTGCATAACCTACGTGCGCTCAAGCTTGAGGTCATCAACTGATGAMCCGACTTTGTCCTTCAGGATTTTCTGGTGGAGGACAGAACTCATGGTTCCATCACTTATGGCAAGTCGTCCAGGTCCTGAAGTTGCAAATCAGCCATAGACCGTCACTACCATCACCATGCTTGTCTGCTGTTATGATGTTCCTGTGGGTTAGTTTTACGCCAGATGAAACAGGATGGACCCCTTCCAAAAAGTTGGAAGTCTCGTCAKTCCACCAAATATTTGTTCAGAAGTCTTTGGGATAATCAAGATGTTTTTTGGCAAATGTGAGCCGTTGTGTTTCTTTTTGGTCAGCAGTAGCTTTCTACTGTCCCATAGATGCCATTTTTGCCCAGTCTCTTTCTTGTTGAATCATGCACGTTGAACTTAACTGAGGCAAGTGAGGCCTGCACTTCTTTAGATGTTGTTTTGGTTTCTTTTTTTGAGCTCCGGAATGAGTCCTCATTCTGCACTAGAAAGTAATTTTGGTAAAATAGAAATAGAAATGGCTTTGTAATCTTTTCCAGACTGATACATGTCAATTAATTTGTTTCTCACATGTTCTTGCTTTTCTTTTTCTTTTTTTTTAGACATGTGTTGCTTTTTGAGATTTAGCATGGGTCACTTCGTCAAACAAGTTCTATTTAAGTGATATCTTGATTCTACAGATCTGGCGGTAAACAGGACAGGGTGTGGCAAGTGAAATGTATCTCAGCTTAAAAAAAAAAAAAAAATGTGACTAGGACCAGGTAGGTTTGGACAACTATTCTTGTTTAATAAATTACATTTTCATTTAAAAACTGCATTTTATATTTATCTGGGTTCTCTTCATGTAATATTAAAATTTGTTTGATGTTCTCAATCATTTAAGTGTGACCTGTGTGCAAAAACAATGTTGTACATCAGGCTAAACACGTTGTAATATTCATGCATATCATGCTAAAACACCTTAAATGGGAGGTAATTAATGTGTATCTCTATGCAGAAGTGAGTCAGTGTCCTGAGAGAGCTCAGCTGAGAGAACAGTATATATATATATATATATA
>QMIH01001512.1:1653-15701 GCA_003987875.1 Clarias batrachus | reverse complement strand
TGCTCACTATGTTTAGATACAGCCTAATTTTTCAAACAGCACAGCAAGTCGAGGCTTATTGATTGTCCTGTAGGATCAGGGGGAACAGAAACGTGATGTTTGCCCAATCAATGTTCCCCACCTTGCAGGCATTACAGTTCAATATGAGGTTTATCTGCTCCAATCCGACCTCTGAATGGTCTCCTGTGCCTCACCGATAAGACAAAGACATGGCTTCTAAATCCCACTCGGGCTACCATGGCAATACCATCTAGAGAGTGAGGGAACTGATCAATAAAGAGAGAAAGTTGCAGAATAAAAGAAAGTAAGCGATGGAACATGGGAATGTGACCTCATCTCTTCAACCGAGAAAGACACACTTTTAGTCAGACACTCCTAGACGACACAGCTGCACTGAAAAATCTTAGATAAAGTCARGCAGTGCTGATTTTCATCATGATGGTGTGTGTTCTGGTTTGTTTTCTCTTGATGTGTTTTAGGAGATATTATAATCAAAGCTATGTACAGTACACAGTATAAGCTACATTGGTGATTCACTATGTATACTGTATATATCAACACTACAGTACAATATCTCAAATAATTGGAATATCTGTTAGAATGATTAGGATATCTAAGAGGTTTTTTCCCCCCTGGAATTAAATTAAACATATATTAAAAACTCATACATGCTMGATTTAGTGCATGTAACATGAAATATTMAGAAGTTTGGTCMTTATGGCTTACAGCTCCTGAAAATCAAAAGTCCAGTATCTCAATTKATTAAAATGTTTMATTTWGWTTAAATKACTTTTCATACAGTATAAATACACACTGCACTGTACACACACAACAMCAATCATGTGGAAGACTACTGACTTGACAGCTGTCCAGGAGACACATCRACACCCTGGAAGTATTAGGCCAATTCATGAACTYGGGAGAACTTCACRAGGAATTGGAGTGAGGCTGTAAGTATACAGTATGAAGAGCCACCACACGCAGACGTCTACAGTAAAGAAACYCCTGAACCACAAGCAACATCAGACGTGTCTTACCTGGACCACGGAGAAAAAGATCTGGACCATTGCTCAGTGGCCCAAAGTCATCTTTGCAGATGAAAGTTAATTTTACATTTCATTTAGAAATGTAAGAGTCCAGAGGAAGAGTGGGGCGATACAGAGACCTTGAAGTCCAGTGGAAAGTTTTTACTATCGGGGTGATTTGGGGAGCTCTCTCATTTGCCGATGTTTTGTCTACTGTGTTTTATTATGTCCAAAGTCAATGCAGTGGTCTACCAGGACCTTTTGCTTTTGGAGCAGTWCMTRWYYCTATCTACTGACAAGCCTTATGGAGATGCTGATTTCCTTTTCCTGCAGGACTTGCCACCTGTCCACACTGACAAAACTAGCAATAAGTAGCTTGCTGACCAGGATATTACTGTGCTTGATTGGCCAGTCAGCTCACCTGACCTGAACCCCATAGAGGACCTACAGTATGCGGTATTGTCAAATGGAAGATGACAAAAACCCGACCCAAGCTGAAGGCTGCTATCAMAACAACCTCATCTTCACTAATGCCTCAGCGGTGCCACATGCTGATCACCTCCATGCCATGCTGAATTGATGCAGTAAATTTTGAAAACGAAGCCCTGACCAAGTACTGAGTGCATGAATTAACTTGAATTAATAATTTTGGACATTTCTGTATGGTAAATGCTTTTTTGATTGATCTTAGGAAATAATCTTATATTTTGAGACACTAGATTTTGGATTTTCTTGTGCCGTCATCCATAATCATTGAAATTAAAACAAACAGAAAAAAGGCTTTAAATATTTTACTTTACATGAAATGTATCTTGAATGCTGTACTTCTCTTTTTGCATTCAATTACAAAAACAAGTACAGAATATTCTTTTTTTTTTTTTCCAGATGCATTGTGTATAGGATGTAGAATAACCGTCTTGCAGATAAAGGAATTATTAGTGGTGGGTGAATGACATAATAATATTTCCACCCCATCCACAAAAAGACATGCTGCTATTTACATCCCGTTTAACATTAATAAATATGCTGCACATCTTCAGCAGTTTACAGGAGAAGCAATTTACATTTATACTCTGTATCTCTAAAAGGCAGGTAATTCCCCTTACTCTGTCGGTTATAAACTTCAGCAAGAGTGTGTCTTTTTTCGCTGTGTATTGGCAAATTTATGATGCAGATAGAGCAACATACCAGAAAACTTATTTATTGATTCCRCTCAACCTGCTGAGTGCTCATCTTGTCTCTCTGCATCAGAAAATGCCCATGAAGATGGTTCGCCTGTCCTCCGGTGCCAGCAATGACGCTGAATGTTTATGACATAGTGACTAGATAAATAGTACGCATCATGTTTATTTTATTTCTTGGAGTCATTTGAAAGAATCAAGCAGCACTCAGCAATAAAAGATAAGYTACCGTGCRTCTTCGGTAAAGCAGCCCGAAAGAGATTTCTTAGTTTTCTGAAATGTTTWAAAGCTCTCAAACCGACTAAAATTGTGCATAGATCATGTTTACATTGAGTTGTCGTCCTTATGTTACTGTATATGTGACCCTGTCTTTGAAAACCCATTCTTTGTAATTCACTGTTAAAATGATAAAATGATATGCATTATGATTTACAAAAAAAATATTATAATTAGCTGGGATTTCACAGGCAGGGTCACATATAAGCGCTTTGCTGTCTCTAATTTGAGATGGCGGGTCTTCGTCCTTAGTGCACAAACCACAAAATTCATCTTGCCACCTTGTGTTTTGGACCACAGGAACATACACAGCTGTGGAGCAGGAAAAAAATAAAAAATAAAAAGGAATCCAGCACAGCTGGCATGCGATCATCACAGCCACAGTTCATGCTCTTGGAAAATACGAGAGGATATAAAAAGGGACCATTACCAGTACTATAACCTTTTCTTTCTCTTTCACGCAGAACTGCTGTTTCCATCAGCATGTYTCCTGCAGCTAGAGGCCGTAACCCTGTTCCTATCAAACGTGGAGAATGTGGCCAGCAACCACAAACACGAACTCTTGGCCCACTCTCCAACATGGACACTCACCAGCAGGTTGTCATGCAGGAGATGGGGATCATGGCTTATGCAAACGGACCTGTACTGTAAGTACATTGGCACATCCTTACACTCCCAAGCACCACTTGAAAGACTTCATGGTAGCCTTTAAAGGAACTGTCCTAAGGGAGGTCTGGGAAAAGAAGCGCTGGACCCACACCCTCATGCCCCTTCTCCTSGCCCCATTTAGTTTATTAACCCTAACCCTAACCCCAAACCTGCCTATGGCGTATACTTATGACAACAAGAATTTGAAGGAAGACATTGGGACAAAAGCCATCAACTTGTGGCAGGAAATAAGTTTGTGAGACCCCTACAGCATTGAAGAGAAAGGCTCCTTCGCATTTACGATACTAGTTATACAACAGTTAGTTCTGACTGCGTAATCTGATTCTAAGAAAGACATTGCACGAGGGATGATAATAGAGCATAACTGCACTGGGACATTTAATTACATTTATCATTCCACATCAAAGGTGTTCTACCTGTTGTTTCAGCATGGGTTAAAGTGGGCCTAAATAGTAATCATGTCTAAGTCGTTCCCAACTGCCACTGAACCAACCTTGCTGTTTTGCTTAAGATTAACATGATCTACAAAGTTAATTAGCTTCTAACGTAAGGCTGAATCCCAAATCCCTCTATAACCCCCTGATCAAGGGCACTACTTGGCATGTGGAACAAAGGACAGTACACCCTACAGTATATCGTTAAATGGAAAGCTAGTGCGCTATATACTGTAGGGTGTACTTGGCATGTGGAACAAAGGACAGTACACCCTACAGTATATAGCGCACTAGCTTTCCATTTAACGATATTTGGGATTCAACCATGTAAACAGGAAGTTGTCTGATATTCAAAAGTGGAAATATAAATAAAATTTTTTAATGTTTTGCAGGACTTTCCACCACCTCCATGGTTTAGCCATGATTTGTTCACCTCTGCTAATTACACAAGCTGTCGCTAGCTCGGCCAGTCAGGGTTAGTTAGTTCTGACAGTCGTGGAAGGATATGTGTTGGCGGAGCAAAATAACTTGTTAAATAAACAAACAAATTACCATTTTTTGATAAAAGATCTGTCACTCACTCATCATCTATACTGCTTTATCCTGTATTCAGGGTCGCGGGGGACCTGAACCCTATCCCAGGAGACTGAGGACACGTGAGGGGAACACCCTGGACAAGGTGCCAATCTATCACAGGGCACACACATACACTTACTCACACACTACAGGAAATTTGGGGACACCAATTAGCCTAATCTTCAGATCTTTGAACCAGGTCTAGGTCCTTATGGGAGGAAAGCGGAGTACCAAGAGGAAACCCACCAAGCACAGGGAGAATGTGCAAGCTCCATGCACACAGAGACGGGAATCGAACCTGGCCGGAAATCAAACCCGGACCCTGGAAGTGCAAGGCAAGAGTGCCGCCCTACATAAAATCAATATCCCATTCAAGGTTGTGCTGTCGTACTGAATAACAGCACGCCTGTGATATCTTCAGCACTCTGGCAGCTACCTTATGCCTACGACCAAATCAGAGCTGTGCTCATAACCAGAGCAATAGCACTGTCTCTCATGTGATGTTGCTTAATTATAGAATTAGACTTAATCAATTCACTGCATGGAGGAGTAAAGATAAAACCTTGTGAATTTTATACTGTAAAGCTCAAATCTATTCAGAGCAGCTATTTGGATGTGATTTTTATGTTGTTCTCTCTACCCACAGCCATACAGGTCAGCAACAAACATCCATTTCTAAACCCAAAAGCAGTTTGTGATCATTTAGTTTCAGGGTGTCTGGTGACCAAATACTGCCACGACCTTTTCCATGGTGTGTCGATTTTAGCCATTAGGCAGACACTTTTGCCACAGMCACGAAAAGTGTATGCACATGCTGACATGTTTCTGAAGGCTCAGACATTCTGGGGACAACAGTATTCATCTTCTATTGTGTGTGTGTGTGTGTGTGTGTGTGTGACCTCAGGGTTCTCTCCGCAGACTGCTACCCATAACCATAATGCAAGCTTTCTCATCCGATCAGAGCACACACTTCAAACTTGCCCTGACAGAAAAGCCTTTCTACCTCAAACTGTCCCAATAGCTAATGTCAGGAAATTTTCACCAAGTGCTGCAAAAATGCTGTAGGGAAAAAACAGATGGCCTTCATCAACCATGTCACTATTTTCCATTCTCCATGTAGCATGCTTGTACAGCAGTGGCTGACAATTCCTTTATACAGTCCCAGGCTCTAACACCCTTCATTAACTCATGCCAGATTTGTAATGAAGCTAATGAGTTGAGTCATGTGTGTGTATACGTATTAAGAAACACAAGAAAATCTCATGCAATCTTCTAGATTATAGCATACAGAAAAACATACAGTAAAATTAGTCACAGCCTTCTCTTGGCAGAAATACAATTACAGTGGAACCTCGGATTGCGAGTAATGTGGTTTACGAGTGTTCCGCAAACAGAGCAAAGATTTTTAATACATTTTTATTCAGAAACCGAGCAAATATTAGTTTACGAGCGCCGAGTATCATGTATCACACATGCGACTCTTATTTTGACACCGAGCGTCACTCTCTCACCTTCCCCCCCTCCCCCCACAGCTTTGCAAACACACAGAAACACTGCTCGTCTCTTATGAGGGTGACCGCGCAATTTGACGCCGACACACACACAGACACACGCACACTCTTTTGCCTTTTCACACCCTCCCCGGCTTCACAAACACAGAAACTCTGATCTGTCGCTATTCTTTTCAAAGGTAAAAAGGTAATGTGCTGGTTGATTTGGTTTTTTTTGTTTGTTTTTACTTTACAGCAGTGATTCCCTTAGTATGCGCTCACGCCAGGTCAGAGAGATTTCTTTTTTCCCTGTTAAAACGGTGTTTCCGTGTGTCCGTTTGTTGTGAAACTTAACCAAACAGAGACCATTTAAAGGCTCAGGAGACCTTTGCGTTAATTAGTTTTGAGTTAATTAGTTTTGAATTAATTAGCTGATTAGTGTGTGACACCCTGAGTCTCCAATACTGAACTTTTTCACAATATTCTAATTTTGTGAGATACTGAATTCTGGGTTTTCAATAGCTGCACGCCATAATCTTATTATAAAATTAAAAGATACAAACACTATACAGATATATCGGTCTGTGTGTAATGAATCTACAGTAGTTTGTAATTGAATTACTGAAGAAGAAAAAAACTTTTCGATGATAATCTAATCTAACCTGTATATACATTATCTATCATGCATCAGCAAATGATGCAATGAACTCATGTAAAAATCCACGTATGGGCACCATATCACGCTTGACAGGGTTGCACTGGATTTGGAGCCAATCCTGAGAACATAGAGTATAACATGGGAGTCTATACTGGATCGGATTCCTTGTCCATCACAGGGCACCATGCACACACTCATTCATACCTAAAGGCAATTTAGATTAGCCAATCCACCTACTGGCATGCTATTGGGAGGTGAGAGGAAAACAGAGAATGGGTAACCCACAGGGACACCAGGTAAACTGGAGCTAACTGATGATGAATAAATGATGCCATCTGCTCCTCCATTATGCCACCCTACAATTATTTGACGTAGTGAGTGTTTTGCTGCTGAATTGTTTCAGTGCAAAAATGTTTTTTATTAAATAAACTCAGTTAATTTCTGTGGGTTTAGTGGGGGATCAGGTGACCATTTATTTTAAAATGAAACGTGATATCAGTCATCAATGCAGGTAGATGATCAGCAGAGGCCTGCCTAAAGATGTGCAAGTAACCTGGAACTAAAATTGTGTCAAAAACGTATACTGTAGCCATGTGTAACATGTTTTTTCTCAGATTTTGTATCCTAGTTTATACTGAGAGACCATTTAAAGGCTCAGGAGACCTTTGCGTTAATTAGTTTTGAGTTAATTAGCTGATTAGAGTGCGACACCATGAGTCTCCAAAAATACTGAACTTTTTCACAATATTCTAATTTTCTGAGATACTGAATTCTGGGCTTTCAATAGCTGCGAGCCATAATCTTACTATAAAATTAAAAGATATAAACACTATATCTGTAGGCCTTGCCATAAAATCAACTAAATGTGCCATCACAAAGGCAAAAACAAAGTATGAGGGTTGTTCCTTCCGGGAACTCCTTTAGTAGACCAAACATGTGGAATTTGCTTGGAGAGAGGTCAGGACTATACTGCATGAGGCAAGTCTCTGGTGAGTTCAAAGAACTCACAGAAGAAATTTCATCACAACTCCTGGTTTGACTTGAATGCCGATCTTGAACTCCATCAAATTGATATTCATCACATGAGATGCAGATTTGACCTGGAAGCAAATCCCAACCTAGTGGCTGCACTTGTTACTCACCTTCACCATCTGCTCCTGTGGACAGGCATAACCCTGGACCCTGGAGTACAGTACACCCAACCATGGTTTTACTCACTAGCTATAAATTCTGACACAGATGCACAGATGAAACATTATAAAGATATTGCAAACACATTAGAATTATCATTAGACATRGAAAACTGCTGGMGTAAAGTAGCAATACCATTTGTGGCCTCATTACCTAAAAGCCCCATAACATTAATCGCACATCATGTAGAGCGCATTGTCGAACATTTACCAATGATCATTATAATGGAAATCTTTTCACCCTGAGGTAGTACGCATTTCCTTCTTCATAGCAATAATCCCAGAGGGTGTACTGTATCTCACTGATGAGTGTTCAAGCAGCCCCAGGTCAATACAAAGCAGCTTATGTCGCAGAGATACAGCWGGAGAACATCTGCGCTGATYGGTCATTACTGGTAACATTTTTAAAAATGTATGATTTTCTTTTGCCCCATCAGTGGCAGTGTATAGTCACCATTTGGATTTAAATAAGCAAAAACTCAAAACGTCTGCATTGATCAATACTGTAGGTATCAACTGGCAACAATGTTAACGCTATTTAATGCAAACTGATGCAATGCATAGCTTTTTATTTCTATTACAATCTATACAATGTTGGAATATGTATCCCATGGTCATGCAAAAATGGTTCTGTGTTTCAGAAGGGTCAAATAATTGGCCTGCATCAAGCAAAGAAAACAACTAAGCAGACTGGTGAAATGACTGGAACTGGGTTTAAGAGTTATTCAACACATTATGAACAACCTGGAAAGGTTTATGGAATGAATGTGGTAAAAAAATCTAAATCAAAATACAGAAATGGCACGGTCAGGGATCACCTAAACACTTCATTAAATAAAAAAAAAATTGAAATCACAGATATGTTTAACAGTGAACTCACATGATTGGGATAAACAGCTGTGTGTACCACTTGTAAGTGAGACTAATCATAAAAAAAAAGGCTTCAGTTTGCTAGAAGCATAAAGACTGGACACTAAAGCGATGAGCGTTTCAGGGTAAGAAGGGAAGAGCATGAACCGATGGACCCATCATGCATAGTGTCCACTGTACAAGCCTCTGGAGGCAGTGTTATGATCTGGTGTTACTTCAGTCGCTCAGGTCGAGACTCAGCAATGTCATGTGGCAATAAGATGAAGTCAGCTGACGACCTGAATGTACTGAATGACCAGGTTATCATATCTATGGGGTTTTGTTTGTGTTATGATGGCAGGGCCATATTCCAGACCTCGAGCAGTGATCATATCCTTCCTGGGAGCTAATATAGTGTTATGTGAGGACATTAAAACAGGACAAGGAAAGAAAAAAAATGCCAGCTTGTGTGCATAATATAAATAAAGTGCAAGCACCGATCTAATTAAAATGAGTATGCCTTGTATAGTGGACTAGTGCTGAAGACATTGGAATCCTCTTACCATGTATTTCATCATAGCACAATCAAGGAATAGTTATAGTTTTGGTCTACAGAGTGCAGACAGACTGACACTGTAGTTTCTCTATCCTTGGAAAGACCTTTAATAGACATTATTTTTATTGTTATTAATGGTCCACTGAACTGAAATCACCTAGTACTGATCCAACAATTTCTCACACACACACACACACACACAGAGCGCTGGAGCAGGTGTTGCTGCGTGTCAGAAATGGTCCGTCCTGTCAAGTAAGATCAAACAGTCGGAGAGTTCAGTGGTCCAGGGGTCATTAGAGAAGGTGAAATAAACCCTGAGGTGATGTTTCACACATCAGCCGAGAAAAGATGAAAGAAAACGCTGAGAAGAAAGAGAAGAACGTGACTTTTATTTTGAGTTGGAACAAAGCTGAGGTCCCTGTCTATTGCTTAATGACGACTTCTGAATAACGAACGAACTGAAACAATTAGGAAAAATCTGGTTCAGCTCAATAACTTAACAATCACAGCACAGGAAATTGACAAGATTATTTGGAAAATCTGCTAGGAATGTTTGTCATGTTTTGTACCCACGAATAATTTAAATGTGTCCTCATTATTAAACCCCTGATGAACAAATCTTGACTCTGACCTGTGCAGACCTTTTTTCACAGGTCAATATCAAAGCTATATTATCTATTATATAACTATACACACGTGGACAAAATTGTTGGTACCCTTCGGTCAATGAAAGAAAAACTCACAATGGTCACAGAAATAACTTTAATCTGACAAAAGTAATAATAAATAAAAATTCTATGAATGTTAACCAGTGAAAGTCAGACATTGCTTTTCAACCATGCTTCAACAGAATTATATTTAAAAAAATAATAAACTCATGGAACAGGCCTGGACAAAAATGATGGTACCCCTAGAAAATACTGAAAATTATGTGACCAAAGGGACATGATAATTCAAGGTGTGTACACTAATTAGCACCACAGGTGTCTATAATCTTGTAATCAGTCAGTGGGCCTATATATAGGGCTCCAGGTAGTCACTGTGTTGTTTGGTGACATGGTATGTACCACACTCAACATGGACCAGAGGAAGCGAAGGAAAGAGTTGTCTCAGGAGATTCAAAATTAAAATTATAGACAAGCATGTTAAAGGTAAAGGCTATAAGACCATTTCCAAGCAGCTAGATGTTCCTGTGACTACAGTTGCACATATTATTCAGAAATTTAAGATCCATGGGACTGTAGCCAACCTCCCTGGACGTGGCCGCACGAGGAAAATTCATGACAAATCAAAGAGATCCCAGAAAGACTTCTAAAGAGATCCAAGGTGAACTTCATGCTCAAGGAACATCAGTGTCAGATCGCACCATCCGTCGTTGTTTCAGCCAAAGTGGACTACATGGGAGACGACCAAGGAGGACACCATTGTTRAAAACAAATCATAAAAAAGCCAGACTGGAATATGCCAAACTACATGTTGACAAGCCACAAAGCTTCTGGGAGAATGTCCTATGGACAGATGAGACAAAAATTAAACTTTTTTCCAAGGCACATCAGCTCTATGTTCACAGACGGAAAAATTAAGCATATCAAGAAAAGAACACTGTCCCTACTGTGAAACATGGAGGAGGCTCTGTTATGTTCTGGGGCTGCTTTGCTGCATCTGGCACAGGGTGTCTTGAATCTGTGCAGGGTACAATGAAATCTCAAGACTATCAAGGGATTCTAGAGAGAAATGTGCTGGCCAGTGTCAGAAAGTTGGGTCTCAGTCACAGGTCATGGGTCTTGCAACAGGACAATGACCCAAAACACACAGCTAAAAAAACACCCAAGAATGGCTAAGAGGAAAACATTGGACTATTCTAAAGTGGCCTTCTATGAGCCCTGACCTCAATCCTATTGAGCATCTTTGGAAGGAGCTGAAACATGCTGTCTGGAAAAGGCACCCTTCAAACCGGAAACAACTGGATCAGCTTGCTCATGAGGAGTGAGGAGGCCAAAATACCTGCAGAGAGGTGCAGAAGTCTCATTGACAGTTACAGGAATCGTTTGATTGCAGTGATTGCCTCAAAAGGTTGTGCAACAAATATTAAGTTAGGGGTACCATAATTTTTGTCCAGGCCTGTTCCATCAGTTGATTTTTTTTTATAATTCTGTTGAAGCATGGTTGAAAAGCAATGTCTGACTTTCATTGGTTAACATTCATAGAATTCTTATTTATTATTACTTTTGTCAGATTAAAGTTATTTCTGTGACCATTGTGAGTTTTTCTTTCATTGACCGAAGGGTACCAACAATTTTGTCCACGTGTGTAACCTTTACGAGATGTGTATATAAAGTTAGCATCCGAGCTCACGCTTCACCTTTGTCTCACGTGGTCACCATGGAAACTTGCACTTCCTTTTTGTTTGTTTTTTGCGCTGCTTTAAAAAGATAACGTTTTTGTGGTACCTTATTTACTCTCAACCTCTAATAAACTGGAGCAATGATTTTGATTTTTCTTTGAAATCTAGGTTCCCCTTAACTACCTAATGACTACCTATTGGCAATATTAAAAGGATGGTAAACGTTTGGTAAACATTTTTGCACAAAACGAAGGATGTCGACCCCAATTACTTATATTGTACTCGTGTTCCAGGTAAGTTCAAGTTCAGTGTGCAGCGCAGGAACATTTAAGACTTGCTGTAAAGAACGTATATGCAGCTCAATTTTGAATTAAGATKGACTTTTAAAAAAAAGATCCCTTTAATTGGTAAAACTGCTACAAAATACTTGAGTTCAAGCATCTACCACTCACAAAATGTTTCTTTATTATCACCTCCAAGACCTTTTCATCATTGCATCCTGGTCTTTCAGATATCATTAAACCCTCTGCAGGTGCCAACATCAACTGTGAGTGAATCATAAACACAGATGCATCCAGCCATTGTTTACATGGAAAACCACCAAGCAAGCAGATTGTTGCTATAGAAAAAATAGTGTGTTATATTAGTACATTGGAACCTCGGATTGCGAACATTCTGCAAGATGAGCAAAATTTGTAAATAAACTTTGCCTTGTTAAATGAGCAAGTCTTGGTTTATGAGTACCAAGTATCATGTGGCACGTATGCAGTTCTTGTTTTGATACCGAGCGTCTCATGAGGACAACTGAGCCAATGGTTCTTCTCTCTCTCTCGTGCTGAGGAATTGTGGGTCTCCCATGCTCGATCTCAGTACACGTGCACCACTCATATAGTTAACATCCGTGTGCACGGTGTTGTACTGTTTACTATAACACTGTGACCGTGTGTGCACGTAAAGCCTCTTTTATTTTGTCTGTGTTTAGTAGAGATTCCTTGTTAAAGGTCCTGTTTCTCTCTGTCAAAAAGCACAGATTCAGTTAGTGTGTGCACGCACGTGTGTGTCATTCCAGAGTGTATGCCTTCTCCCTCATCCTCTCGCCTTCTCTCTCTCACACACACACACACACACACACACACACTGCTCTGTCTCTATGCCTTTAAAATGTAAAGTGCAGGTTCATTTGTTTTATTTTTTACTTCATAGCAGTGATTCGAGGGTCATTAGAGAGGTTCCGTGTTAAAGGAGCTTTCCAATAAATCAGTTTCCATTAGGTTAATTTGTTTTATTTTTACTTAAAAATTTGTATCACTTTTATTGTATTACTTGTATTACTTTTCTCAAGTAGAAGTAAAAAGTAGTCATCCAAAATATTACTCAAGTAAGAGTAAAAAAGTATTCGTTGAAAAGACTGATCAAGTACTGAGTAACTGTTTCAATCGCAATGTCTGATTTATAAATTTTTCATAATTATAATAATTATATATTAGTTTTTATATGCTGAAGTGTGTCTGTTTTGGCAGTATGAAGCTGTTATTTTGCAAGTGAAACATGCTTTGTATATTATGCCAGGGAAGCATCATATTTTTCGAGATGCATAAAACTGTACACCACGTGTGTTGGCGATTAATTCTCTACTGATATACAGTGGAACCTTGGATTTCGAGCATAATTCATTCCGGAAGTGGGCTCGTATTCTAAATCCCGACAGATAAGTGTTTCCGTTTGTGCGTGCAGGCGCTCTCTGTGTGTGTGTGTGTGTGTGTGTGTGTGTGTGTGTGTGTGCGGAATTAACCCCTTCTCTCGCCTCATCTTACACAGTAAAACTCCTCCTCCCTCCTCCCACCTTGCTTTTTAAGTTTCACAACAAACACACACAACGGAAACACTGTTTTAACAGGAAAAAAAGAAACCTCTCTAATGACACTCGGGTGAGTGCAGACTAACAGAATCACTGCTGTAAAGCAAACAAAAAACAAAAAAAAGAACCAGAACTTTATCTTTAAGCAGAATTGCAACAGAGCAGTGTTTTCTGTGTAAAGCAGAGAGTGTGTGTATGTATGTGTGTGTGAAGCCGGGGATGGGGATGTAAAGGCAAGAGAGTGTGTGTCGGTGTCAAATCATGCGCATGCACACATATGAGACATGCTGAAACAGAGAGGGAAATGTGGATTATACCAGTAAGAGACGAGCACTAAGACCCAGCAGGGCAGACGATTACCCACAATTCCGCAGGGCAAAAGAGAAAAACAAACTTGGCTCAGTTGTGATCACGTGACACTCGGTGTCAAAACAAGAGCGCATGCGTGATACATGATACTCGGCACTCGAAACAAAGACTTAATCGTTTTTCAAGTCAAAATGCATTAAAAGTCTTTGCTCGTCTTGCGGAACACTCGTAAACTGTGTTACTCGCAATCCGAGGTTCCACTGTACTTATATATTCATAGTTAGTTCATATTAAAGTAACATTATATGTGCAATTACAGATAACATAAAATCATACAAACATATAACATCATTCTATACTCATGGCAAGATTGGACACTAACCGCAAGATCCAACTAGTAGTTACATGGATGTATGGGCGTTCCGCAACATTAAAGAAAAATGCAAAAACTTGTTTGCGCATGCGCAGTGAGCATATGCTGGACGGATTCACAGGTAGGATGAATTTATTGAACACCGGCTGAAGGTTTTTTTCCCCACTATGCCGTCTGACCTGATTGGTCAAATGGAGTCATGTGATTATTCTTGCTGCGTCTGATTGGTGAAACAGTCACGCGGTAGATCTACAGGCTGC
>QMIH01001511.1:74373-84594 GCA_003987875.1 Clarias batrachus | reverse complement strand
AAAACCCGCACCACACATCGCTGCTTAGGCTGGATCGCCTCCTCCGATGCAAATCGATGCAGTGAGAGATAATGAAAGCACAGATGATCTGATCACATCAAATACTATTGGGCATTGTTTACAGACCAGTGGTGGGGAATGGAGGTGGTTTATTAAAGACGGGAGCTGCTCTGTATGAATAGAGGGAGGCTCGGGGCAAGGTCTGGAGTGTGTAGAGCTCAGATAATGACACGTCCCAAACGCTGCAGAGATTCAGCTTACATTGTCCGTGTAAACATTGATACTTCTGTTTACTTCAGCGGTTTTTATTACTTTTTTTTTTTTGAATTTGGTTGAGACACTTCAGAAATATAGATTGGATTTTGTAATACCCCCCCCCCCTCCCGCTGGACTCCACCTAAATCATGCTACAATCAATTCCATGTCTAAGCGCCGGAGACACAGACTGCACTGAACGCCCTTTGGCTGTCCGATGCTCCACTCTTCTAAATATTAGAGCTGTGGATCACACGACTGTCCGTTCGATTCAGCTTGACTCATGGCCATTGTGATTCTCACTCCAATTTGATGTCTATTATCTGATTTGTCCGAAGCAGCTATATTTCTTAAAGGTTTTAAAGTATTTCAAAAATATGAAACATATGGTGAAAAGAGCACGGGCGAAAGTAGGTCTGTACGGTCTGCAGCACTGAGGAGAGAGCAGCTGCCTGCCAAAACCTGCCTTCAAAACCAGTCACAGAAGCACTTTCAGTAAGAAAACAAACAAACACATCTGATAACATTATGCCACTGAACCGGGGCACTACTGGATGYGTGGAACATGTGATTATACACATTATACAGCTTGTTCCTGCGGCGCTACTCTGTGCACTCCGCTGAGAATAGACACACGGCAGCTATTGGATATTTGCCCCCCCAAATCTACACCTTCCCCCCCCAAAATAAATATATAAATAATTAAATAGATAGATAGATAGATAGATAGATAGATAGATAGATAGATGAATAAGCCAATGCAAAAAAAAAAAACGTCATGACATAAGTCATGCCTCAATGAGGCATGCCTCAATTACGTGCCTCAACGGCTGATGAGACATAACGTGCCTCAACGCTAAATCGAGATACAAATATAAAAAAGGCTATACAAAAGGCTACCCCTTCTAATTAAGTTAAACTTTCTTGCTGTCTGTAGAATTCAAACTTTTTGTCTAAATCTCACAAACAGAAAGAAAGTGAGGCGGCACGCTGGTGTAGTGGTTAGCACTGTCGCCTTGCACCTCCATGGTCCGGGTTCGACTGCATGTTTTTCCCATGCTTGGTGGGTTTCCTCCCACAGTCCAAAGACATGAAGATTAKGCTATTTGGCATTCCCAAATTGCCTGTAGTGTGTGAATGAGTGTGAGTGTACGTGTGTGTGTGCCCTGCAATGGATTGGAACCCTGTCCAGGGTGTACCCCGCCTTATGCCCTAAGCCTCCTGAGTGAGTGAGTGAGTGAGTGAGTGAGTGAGAAAGAAAGTGAATTGCCTATGGACACCTCCAGTCAAGTAGGTGTCAGTGTTGTACTGATCTCGCATAAATTCCAAAGCAGAACAAGTGATGCTTACCAGTGATGAGAAGTTTGAATCATTTTAGTGACACGGATCTTTGAGTCTCATATCATCAAAATGAACAAATCTTCCGTTCTTTTGATCAGAAATAAAATAGAATGTTACATTTGTAACAAACAGACCCCAAACTATAGTTCCAGTAATGAAAATATTACAATGCAGCTAAGAACATCATGAGCAGCTCACCTCTCATATCTTCTGGTCTGAATCGTTCATTCTTTTGCTCTGAATAGCGTCTATGGGAGTCACGTGACAAAAGAACGAATGACTCAGTCTAGAAGACTCATTGAGGAGAAGTAACTACTCATTTCTGTTTCCTGTACATAACCTACTGTACGGAGGTTTTGTGATGCTTTGAGCATGCACGCTCAGTAGAAAATGAACGAATCACTCTCTGAGACTACTCGTTCTTAGAACGAATCATGAACGACCCATCAACAATACTTACCCTCTACAAATACAGAAGATAGACGTGGTTCGCATTTATTGCAAAAAAACGTCACATATTTTTAAAGAAATTGTCAATATTAATATTAGAGAATTCAACATTCGATTCTGAATCGAAAACTGACTCACTGATTCAAACATCAATCAAACTGCTGTACAGCCCTGGTATACACTACCTGTACTGTCACTTGATTTAAAACAAAAGATGTGTTGGCTCACCGAACTGCATTTCCTCTTTTCCCTGTATTCTCTCTCTCTCAGGAATCAGTCCTGATGAGGCAAGGAAAACCACGGCCACCTCTCAGCACTACAACATTTCTAAAGGCTCAACCAATACAAATAATTTCACCGTCCTGTACCGACATCTGTACAGAGATTTCCTGCAATATTTTTCGTCTAAACTATCAGGTGAAATAGACTAGAGAGTATCATTTCCACCTCTACTATATCTTTTACACTGTTGTGTAGAGATCTGAACCGGACAAATCCTAATCCTCAAATACACACCTGTTGGCCTGCTGTTCGGAAATGAAATCCGGCTTCACATAAAAAAAAAAAATAAATAAAAAAAAACACACAATCTGTTCAAGATGTAGCTGGCTGGCTTCATGGTCTTTCCCCGCCTGATGCGTTACATTAGTGCCAGGACAACACATGCAGCTCCTCGGCAGACGCCGGAGATCGAGGGCGGGCGGCCGGACGGACGGACGGACTCCCTCACGGCTATGATATATTTTGACTCCATCCCAGTAAACCSCTTTTAATGTGGCGGAATATTCCGGAGCAGGCGTCTTTCCCTTTAACACCACAGGCTGTATTAATACCAGCTGGGTTGATGTCACCGGTGCTGTGATTTATTCAACACGAACAATGTTTCAATCAAAGCCGTGTGCGTTCAGCAGGACCTGAGAGTGTCTGAGCGTCACAGTGGTGGTGCGTGCGTGGGGGCTCAGGGGCGAGCCATTAATCTTCCCTGAGCCTGAACAACAACTTAACACAAAGATTAGGCCCAATTTATGCACCTGAGGAGGAGGAGGAGGAGGGGGGGGTTGGGGGAGAGAGAGAGAGAGAGAGTGTGCCGGTGTGTGCCACGGAGCATTAGCACATCACTGACCTGACGCATTAACGGATTCGGAGGACTCGATCTGCATCCATTCTTTCTGCACATTCTCACCTGGGCTCTAAAAGACGAAGGGAAAGAGATACACCGGTGATYCTCTCTGTTTTCGCTTGTAAAAACCTACAGGCCAGACAGTGGCAAAAAATAATGATWTAAACAAACCCAACAAGATTTTCCCCCTAATATGACATCATAAGAGCCTCTCCCTCAGCTCATTATTCTGCACATTGTCTTGTTCATGACTCGACATGGTTTCTATATTCCACTTCAGTTCTATTTAATTTAATTGTATTATTTGTGTATATATATATATAAATTTCCTTTTTTTTTTACAGCTAAACATTTTTCTATACTTTACAATATTTCTAATTTTAATTAGTAAAAAATGCTTTACTCTTATTTCATACTTCATACTGTATTCTTATTAAATATTCTTCTTATTATTTTTTAAACATTTCACGTCATATCATACTGTGTATGACTGGAGCATACTCGATTTGTAGGACCTTTGTTAAAGAAACAGTAAAATACAGGACCTTTGACTGAAAGGRCAACTATGATTACGATGTACTGGAAGTAACTTGGTTGGTTTCTATCCGCTGCTGTGATGTCACACTGCTAGCACACTTACAATGGGCTAATTGTTTATCAGGAGAAAAAACAAACAGCATACAGGTCCTTTAACACATAGGATAAGGATTAGATTTCGATTTTTAGCTCAGAAGAATAGAAACGACTTTTCTCACTCGATTTCGAGATGTTGTCAGAGATCTACGAGATGGTGCATATTAGTTACAGCAGAGTGAACAGATGAGACAACAGGAGAAGAACGAAGAATGAAGGGCGCTTTCACGCTAGGCGCGATCGATTTGTACCGTGCCCAGGAACGACTGCCGCCCTCCTCCTCACTCCCCCATTATTATTATTGTCCGTACTCAGGTACATTTGCGTATATTCACTCAGCAGGTGGCAATAAGCGGATAGTTCTATTGCAAGCCGCCATTRAACACAGAGAGAAGAAGAGGATGAGGAAATCGATCGACGTGCTATGCCTAATAATATTGACATTTCAGAAAAAATGTCAGAAGTAACACACTCTCGCGTGTCTTCCCACTTGTACTAGACGCACATGGACATTTCAGAGGAGACAGACTGATGACGTGAGTTCTACGTAACAATCCCGGGATGATTGACTTCGCCATCTGATTCGATCAGTGCCCAGTATGTCGTACCGTACTCGATTCCTCCTTTTCCGTTGGTCTTGGCACGGCCCCGAGCGCAGAACATTTGTGTTCTCACTGATCAAACTGAAACAGACCTTTGGGACAAGTGTTCTCTGACAAAAAAAAMAAACAAACAAAAAAAAGACCCCAGGTCCCTGATGTGAAGACACCCTAAAGCACTGTCTTTAGGGATATGAACCCAGTGGTGCAATTACTATCAGGTGTTTTGAAGGGCATTATGGGTCATGTAGGAAATTATTAACCTGAGTTAAAAGTTGTCAATGTCAACTTCGATGAGTTTAAACTAAAAAAGGAAACAAAATAMAACTTAGAATTTTTCTTCTTTTAAGGAACCAAACTCTGCATTTTTGCTTTTAAAAGTCAGATTAATAATACGTCATATACTGTATAACACTAGTGGAATTTAACTGCACACTCATAAGCGTGTATTTAAAMATGTACAACRCCATCTGTTGAATCTTGGGATGAACTAATGATTTTTCCAAGGTAGACGTGTTTTTTCATGATATAAGGGGGTATTCCATTTAAATTTCGAAGTAGTATATCTTCTCTTCCCGTGGGCCGACTGCGATGAATCAAAGCCAATATGTTACCTCAAGCTCAGCCAAATACATCTGTGAAAACCCCTTTAACATTCGTTTAGCACTTTTTATGTGATGCATGCACAAACAAACAGACAGACAGACAGACAAAAAAAAAAAAAATCAGAAAACCATCTTAATATCGTGATGTTTTCTGTTACTCATCTTGCGTCTCCACCATCATTTTTTTCCCGCAAAATATCTTCTTCAATGTACAGACATGCCAACGTTACAGGTTTATTACATGTACAGATGTTATTTCTTTCTTTATTTTTACTTTAAAGAATGGACCTGAAAGGTGGGACAACAGTGGGGGTGAGGAAATGACATTGTATTGAAAGCGAGGTCACACTGTTCAGCCCAGGCTAAGGACGCACTAATGTAACAAATCCTGTTCTGGAATCGCTCGTACAGTACACCGGGGCACTGCACTGCACCAGCCAGCCAGCAGATGCTGGGGAATAAATAATCACGCCGAAGGGTCTGTGCGCCGTAGCTGCTCTAGCACCTCAAGGTCAGATGACAACCTGGTGCTGCCACTCCGCTGAGAACCCGGGATTAGCTGGCAGACGAACTCCAGTCCTCTAATTCTTGTGAGCATGGTGATGAAACAGCAGTCACGAGGTGTACGAGGCAGCACTCAGCAAGAAAGGCTTGAGCGTTGATTCGGGATAACAGATTCAAGCGAAGCGAGGCGCGTCGCTATTTTTAGCGGCGCTCGTCTGGCATGCTCGATGGCACAGTTTTAAATGCGTGCACCGGCTGCGCGGAATGGACGGGGCCTCCGACGGATAAACGAACGAGCATTCTTTAATGATCTCGCTTACACGAGGTGTGTGTGGAATTCTTACTGGCCTATTAGCACGACTTTGGTGCTCGGAGTATTTCTAGAGCCGAGAGGATCTGCGCGTTACCCTGAGATATTTGCTTAATTATCTTTCTTATAATAGACACAGAACACGTTTACAGGCGTCGTCCCCCACACCACCCGAGGCCGAAACGGTCCCAAGGCATGAACGGACCGGGAGCGGAGTGAGCTTTTGAATGGATCAATTATGAGTTGTGAAGTTGTGTAAACAGGACCGCTGATTGGGCTGTAACGMTGCACGTCTGGCACAGCGGGCTCTTTATAGCGCGCTGGGTGTGATGCTGGCCTCGCTGCCGACTCTCGTCAATGGCACGCAGTGTAGAGGTTTTGCTCCACCTGCACCGCCGGTGCACACATGAAAGACCGGACGTGCTTGAAGACAAACATGCGCGGGGAAAAAAAAAAAAAAAGCAATCAGGCAGGACAGAAGCGTCTCTATGAACACGAGCACAGAGACAGCCGTAGAGACCGACTCCGGAGTGACTGCTCGTTAACCCTACTTAATTACGCTTTCCAGAAATTGTCAGACTAACATGCAGAGCCTACTGTAGCATCTTCTCTGCAACTTCAACTGTCTTTTCTTTTATAGACACCTGATTAAACACGAGCGCATGTCTCGAAGCTGCACTGTAATCGCAATAATAATAATAATAATAATAATAATAATAATAATAATCTTAAACCATGAGTTAAGTCGTAGTGATGCATTCCCATTTTTCGTCCGGCTAGTAATCCTGCACTTCAGTGTTTTTATGTGATTTATTTATAGTCAGATTGACACGTGCAACAAACATAGCAAGATAACAGCAGTGTTGTCTCTTCACTCTCATGTATGCACGGATAGCACGTGTGCCTTCATCAATCATATTCCATCATCATTTTATGCACCATGGTGCATAAAACCAGCATTGAAAAAACAACAAACAAAAAAACAGTACTTAATTATTTGTTGATTCGCTTCATATTCACGAAATCTGGTGACACTGACACGTAGAGATGTTTTATTTATTTTTTTATTCACGAGGGCGAGTCAAAAATGATCCATCTGGAAAATTCATCACTGCTTACAACAGTTTTCTGTGATCCTTAAGAGCCGGTATTGGAACGTTATCAGGAAAAAGTTTAAAAAATCAAGAGTACCCGTTACATTGAGACGCTTATGGAAGAGCTGAAGCCTAAACTTCGGATTAAACTCAGGGGACTGAGCATCCTCCTCCCTATAGCCCTATTCTGGCTTGAAGACAGATATTCACTTCTGATGAAGAAGTGAAGACAGCAGTGCATTCGTGAATCAAGTTTAACGAGGGAACACACAAGCTTGTTTGACAGATGGACAAAGTGTAATGGAAAGCAAGAAGATTATGTGGAAAGAATGGTTGTAATTCTACAGYCAGAGTGCGGATCATTTTTGACTCACCCTTGAATTCATAAGCTTTCATCTCGAACAATTTATCTCGAACAAAAACGAAAAAAAAAAAAAGGAGGCGTATTCCATACTAAGAAGTGATGATCTACCAGCAGACTAGAAAGTTTAGTCGTTCTTACATTAAGGCAGCACACGGGCTTCTTCATCTTCTTCTTCATTACATCACAAAAGCCTCATTTATCATTTTTGCATGATGTCCATGTGAAAATATGATTATCTCTTAAATCGCACACAATAGCTGTACTCATAACGTAAAATATATATCTTGGTAAATATTTCCTGCCCGTACCTTATTTATTATTAAAACAAACAATCTCATTGGCGCTGCATAAAGAGTGCTATTATATAGGCTAGCTTTCTGTTACAGCGATCCGCAGGGACTTGGGCCTCGTCTCTCATCGGATGAAAGTGACTCATATGCCACTCATCCTTGTGGGGGGGCAGAAAAAAGTGTAATCCATCTAGGAGAAGTGAAAATCCTGCTGCCTGACGAGGGCCTCCAAGGTCGGTGGTTCACTTAGTGCTGTTCATTAACTCGCCCGCGTATTTCTGGTTCATTTCAAGGATTAAAGACTTTAGCCACTAGAGGGCAGGTCGCAGCCGAGACAACTTCGCCTGTCATTTGGTCACTCGATCCTGGATCGTACTGGGCACAAGACTGGAATAGACACTGGGCAGGACACTACTGACGTGATGGGAGGAAACCGGAGATACTGAGACGAACTGAGGCGAGTGTGTGAATCAGGATCGTCCAAATAGCTAGGCCACGCTAGGGACACTAGACTACCCTTGGTTGCCTTCTAGACACAGTAATCTTATTGTTAAGCATATCAAAAGAGAAAAATAAAGATGCTGGCCACCACCACCGGGATCATCATTCACAAACGCACTGCCTTTTTTTCTTCATCTCGCAGCCGGAGGTCTAGAGAGAGCTGATTGGCCGAGCTCTCTCAGAGGGGAGGGATGAGGGGTACTTAGTGCTCCCGAATTAATCACGGCTCTACAGCCAATCAGGGGCGTCTGTGAGCTCACGCCAGCGGAAGGAGCGGACAGCGCTGTTACATCCCCCCAACGGTGCGTGAGCAAGCAGTTTCGGAAAGATGCGGTCTACCGGCGTTACGTGATTCGGAGGAAACATGTGATAGTCCTTGGTCCTCCCGACTGAGTGGTAGTAGTRGCCTTAAYGTGGGAGTGACGGGGAGGAACTGGATATGACTAAAATAGGGAGAAAATCTGGAGAAAACTTCTTTTTATATTCATAATAACAAACGTGCAGCCTTTTTTAAAACGTTTGCGCCATTCAAATGTTTTTTTACAAAGTTCCATCACAGAAGTGTTTAAAGTCTTTAAGTCTTCTGTAATTGCAAATCACTTTTACGGCTTCATTCATGAGAAATTTCATCACGAGTCCCGGTTTGACTTGAACACCATTCGACTTTATGCTTCACCAGTGCAATAGAATTGAAATGCTCTTATGTAATCTGAAAGCAATCAGCCCTGTCACGATACTCATTATCTTCCCCAATCAATCAGTGGCCATCCAAGCACAATGATCAGTCTCRATCTCTGCAGTATTTCTCAATAATAAGAATCAAGAATTGAAAATCATAGGGAACACCTGGTAGAGAGACTGTAAGAGAAGAAAAGCCAGCGCAAAGGTTTTATTCGAAACAGACAGCAGGTCGTGGAGTCGGTGCTGAAGCACCGCTGGACATGATGGATGCTTTGTTGAAGGTTTCTCCGAAGGGAGGGACTGATGGGATCGACTAACCCCTGAGGCGATACCTTGGGCTCGTGTGTCCGCCTGGCGTAGAACTGCTCCAGGGAGGCTCATACTGCGACCGGCTCTCCATACGCCGTTTTTTTCCCCCTGCTCGTCTCAATTCCGAGCCGACGGTGTGGGGGAACAGTGGAAATCATTAAACCTCGTCACTACATCGGGTTAAAAAAACAACAACAACCGTTTCCGAAGACGCCGCTAATGAAGGTCAACAGGATGAAATTTACGGGAAAACAATGACCGTGTCTCTGAGACCCAAGTGAAAGTTAATATATTCCCATTAGGTTAGGGTGACATTTTCAGGAAGTTGGAAGGAAAGAAAAAAAAAAAAATGCAGCAGACATCGTGGCAGCCTGCTGTGCTCAGCATTCATGCGAGTCATGTGATGCAGTGTCAAGCAGGAAAACAACAACACCACAGCTTTTTCACTAAGGTTGTGTCGTAGATAAACGACTCAACACACAAGAGCTTCACCCTTAAACCTCTGGGACATCCACAGGRACACGCATCATGGTCGTTTTCCTGGAAAATGACACGACGCTGCACGTCTTTTCTACACTACACTACAGTCTGGGCTTGTAAGCGTTCGATAATTTTTCTCTCGAGGAAATGAAAGCGAGCGCCTCATTACTATCACTCGGGTTCAATGGATGTCAAATACACACCAGGAGCTCTCGCTGAGCTGTTTGGTCGCCGAGTCGCGGCTTCTGCTTGCAATAATTGCCAAAATTAGAGCAATTCGCAGCGTCGACCCTTAATATGCTGTAATTATCTCATCTTTCTAACAGCAGGGCAAACAAAAGTCTCGTATTCATTTTTTTTTTTTTTTTTTTACAATTGAATCTAAAGCAGTAAAGTTTATTAGGTATTTAACACTATAATATGAGTTAATACAAATCCTAGGGATAAGCCTGTTTAAGATCTGCTCTTTTTAAAGCCTCATTTAATTTACTTAATGAGAAAAAGAAATAGCTAAAAGATAAAAAAAAAAAAAATGTTTTTTATTAATTTTGGAGTCGGCCAAAAAAAATGTATGCACTCATCAGGAAAAGAAAAATACTATAATATATTATATTAATATAATATTAATATTATTCTCATATTATTATATGATATATAATCTATAATGTACAGCAATAAATTTTGT
>QMIH01001511.1:9403-36404 GCA_003987875.1 Clarias batrachus | reverse complement strand
CCTGCATTGACATTGTATACACTTCACAATGTGGGGAGCACTTCTTTTTCCAGCTATAACAGCTTCCACCTCTTCTTACAAGGCTGTCCACAAGATTTTGAAGCGTTTCTGTGGGAATCCGTGTCCATTCATTCTGTATCGCAATCTCCGTTACAGTTCTTCCAGAACGTTCCAGTCAAGTTCCTCCACAACAAACTCATCCGATCAAACCATGTCTTTATAAACCATGCCTTCCCTAAACTGCTGCCACGAACCTGAAAGCATAGCATTGTCCAAGATGTTTTGCATGAAGACCTCACTTCACTGGGGATAATGGGTCTGATTGAAGCACCTCAATTCCATAATGAACAAAATGCGTTTGTCCATACAGTGTATCTTGGAAGGGGTGCCAAGCACTCACTCATATAGCCTATACATTATATCATACGCTACAAAGGACATCTTTGGATTGTGAAGAAGGAATTCTAAAAAGCAGAACTGAACCCCTAAGCCTGGATGTGTGAGGCAACCACCGAGCCTAGAAATACTCATGATGTTGTGAAAGAAGATGATTCTGTAGTCGAATACATAAAAATCACTCAATCAGCCCTTCACCATCATCGTCGCATTCAGTGCCTTGTACCATGAACTGGTGCTTGCTTTCCTGACAGACAAACAGCCAGCAATGCAACAAAAATCTCCCTAACATGATCAAGAAAACTGTAACTGTATAACAAAGCCAAAACGATACTAAAGCATGTTGGATGTTCAACATAAGATGATCACATCACACATTCCTGTGTATTGTTTTGCTCTGGAGATCATCTCATCTCAGACAGCCTGTCTACTCCTTCAGAAATGATAGGTACCAGACTTTTTGTTTTCTCTTCGTACCTCCAGTTATATCTTTTACTTCATATAAAGTAAAATAAAGTAAAACTTAACTGATGCGATCTTAAAACTTAACTGATGCACCTCGTTATGGTACACCACGCACACTTTCCCGGATAGAACTTGAAGTACTCCAAAAGCTACAAGAAAAGTACAGTTCTACGGGTGTGCTACGATGCTCAACAGAACGAACGCACCACAGGACCAACCTCGGACTGCTGAACCATTCTCAGTACAGCAGGGGGATGAAGAAGAAGTCACTCAACCACAAATAGAGGTTACAACTGTGCTTTAGTTGACTGGGGATGATTAATTCGAACCTACTTGTACATCTGCTTGGAGGATTAATTAGATATATATGCCATAAAGCGGGCCTGTAAGACGCCTGTCTCACTTGTACAACTATCCGTCTCACTGCTGCAGTTTCATTTAAAAACGGGTATTAAACTGTATGGCACTGAAAGTGTACTCGTATTATCTGTACGTTTTAAAGATATTCCGCCTGAAAGTGTGCCTTAAAATGTTTAAGGTACAGAATTAGGTATAGATACAGTGTAAATAAAAAAATAAATAAATAATTGGAACTTCTACTTTATGCATCCTTATATACTATAGGGTGAAAAATAGCGCCCTTTCCTCAGTGATGAGGAATGGTACMGTTTAGTACCCTTTACCTGCTTTAGGGTCCCATAAAAGCTCCTACAAAGTGCAGTACCTGATCATATGCACTTCATTTCACATAAAGTTCAGTTTAGTACCGTTTCCCCGACTGTGTTAATTAGCCCTTGCACTATATGTTCCTATAAAGACTGGTCCCAGTGCACACACAAAAGAGTGGGAGAGAGAGAGGAAGTAGTGGTTAAGCTAAGGGCCAGCAGAGGGAGCAGAGCGAGCAGGATGTACTATATGCAGTGCCACCACCAAAGCACAGTAAGAAATAAGGGCTCATTGCCATATAAACTATACATGGCTTCCTGCTAAAGCCTYGCAGCCTTCTAGCCTTCTCAATTATTCATAAGTGTGAGCCAAACAGGAAAGCAGAAGCTTTGTACAGGAAACTGCTGCACCCACTTTACTGGAATGGCAGGGGGAGGAAAAAAAAATCTATCATAAGATTGTGTCCGTTATAATTTAACAAGAATGCAATTTGATGGAAAACTCTACATAAAATGTAACACGGATCACTATAAATAACGTGCTATAAATAACTTTAATCAGATTCATTATTCATCCTTTAATGAAGAAACTCTGTTCGGCTTGTTATGCTTCATTATCTGAACAGCCTGATCCTGTTACACAACTGCTCTGCCACTTTGGACATAGTTCCCTATTACATAAAGCACACAGCTTCTATATACAGTATGTATACACTCAGTGGCCAGATTTCGACGTACGCCTACCTTGCATCTGTACTGGTGTTTATCAGACTGATCCATCATATAGGAAGTCTTGTGTGTATTCAATTACTAACTGTAGCTCATCTGCTTGTGTGGAGGATTTGGTCATTCGTCGGTGGTTTAAAATGAGAACCATGAGACAGAGCAGATGTTATTTGGACGTGTGATCTTTCTTAGCGCAGCAGGGACACTGACTTTGTTGTGAGAYGGCCGTTATTGGTGGTGGTGTTGGTGGTGATGGTCATGATGGGGGRAGTATTAAACACCTCATCATCACTGCTGGGATTAGAAGCAGTCCGCCAACAGAAATGCTCCAGGGAAATGCAGAGACCACATGACCACTAATGAGAAACACGCGATGATTAAGACGCATGGAAAATGATGAGTAATCGTCTCTAACCGTGCACCACATGGAGCTGTGTCTGTGTCTAATACATACTTTCCTCAACAGGAACCATCACCTGGGGCTTGACTGACAGACGGTCTATATTTATCATCTTATACTTTGGTTGTTTAAGGTCAAAGCCAACACATGCTTTCTCTGAGACACATGAAGGCAGCCATCACAACTTTTCTTGTTCTTGCAAGAACAGTATATTGTCAAGTGCATTTTCAAAACCCATAGAGCACCATGATGAAACTGCTCTCAAGAAGACCTTCACAGGAAAGCAAGACCAAAACTTACCTCTGCTGCAGAGAATGTTATTTTAGAGTTACAAGCCTCAGAAATCACCAATTAACAAACATCACCTCAGGTTAGAGCCGTTATGAAGGCTTTACAGGGCATAAATAGCAGACATATCTCAACAGCAACTGTTCAAGGGAGATTATTGCATATTTTAGACACCTTAGGGATTGTTTAGGGAAGTAGAAAGAAAAAAAAAATAGGAAACACTATGCAATTAGAAAGTGTTTCCAAATATTTGACTGSTAGTGTATATGACCTCATAGTGTGATTATTAGTTAAAGTAACAGAAACCGCTGAACTAAAAGTTTTAAATGGTCATCTTCTACCAGTTCCTTCCTTCAATCAACATGGCCGGTCACACTACAAACTCCTCCTTCTCATCGACTTCAAATTTAGTTCATGGCAGTCTTGGCTTTAGTTAATTTCTATATCACTGTCCATCAATATTAATTTCAGTAGGTTGAACCTCATGATCTCTCCACCACAAGGCAAATCTTTTGTGATCAATTTCCTAAACTACAGCAGTGATTGCAAATTAAAACATTTAGGGACCACAATTTGCATCGGACCGATTCCACCAGATGAGGACAAAATTATATTTATTAGCATTATGCCTTAGYATCTCGATATGAGCAAATATTTTCCTAAGATGCTAAAGTTGTTTTCACATTAGGCATTCAGCACACATTCACACCTCCGATCCTGACAACATTTAAACAGAGATTGCGAAAAATGTTGTTTTTTTCTCAGTGCAACTCAGCATTTAGTTAGAATTATATTATGTGTGGCTAAGGTTTAGTTTCACTTTGACTCTTTTGAAATGCCCTTAGAAATCTGAACTTGTCACGGCTATTAAAAACAAACAGGGCTTACTTTGTATTTGTAATTCAAAGACACATTCTTTGATGTTTGTTCTCTTGTAGCACNTCACACTACAAACTCCTCCTTCTCATCGACTTCAAATTTAGTTCATGGCAGTCTTGGCTTTAGTTAATTTCTATATCACTGTCCATCAATATTAATTTCAGTAGGTTGAACCTCATGATCTCTCCACCACAAGGCAAATCTTTTGTGATCAATTTCCTAAACTACAGCAGTGATTGCAAATTAAAACATTTAGGGACCACAATTTGCATCGGACCGATTCCACCAGATGAGGACAAAATTATATTTATTAGCATTATGCCTTAGYATCTCGATATGAGCAAATATTTTCCTAAGATGCTAAAGTTGTTTTCACATTAGGCATTCAGCACACATTCACACCTCCGATCCTGACAACATTTAAACAGAGATTGCGAAAAATGTTGTTTTTTTCTCAGTGCAACTCAGCATTTAGTTAGAATTATATTATGTGTGGCTAAGGTTTAGTTTCACTTTGACTCTTTTGAAATGCCCTTAGAAATCTGAACTTGTCACGGCTATTAAAAACAAACAGGGCTTACTTTGTATTTGTAATTCAAAGACACATTCTTTGATGTTTGTTCTCTTGTAGCACYAAATTACTGTGAATTATTTTAACTGGGSATGAAGATGAAGGGGTTGTGTTGTGCACTGAGGAACAGGCTGCTCACTAAGGTTAAGATGGAGACCATGCAGGACGTTGAAGCGATGAACACAATCAGCTGTGACACAGAAGAGCATGGGTTCTCATGGGAGTCTCCTCAAAAGTTTTCCTCATCTCTGTTGTCTCTCCTCTGGYTTGCTCGTTTAGAATATAGATCTAGTCCTTGCACATAAGCAGTATGGTGCAGGAAACATTTCAGAGATTTTATATATGCTTTATGATGGTGATGCATTATCATCTAGAGTGTGAGCTGTGAAACATACAGTAGGTGGACTGTTGACTCGATCTGATTCGATGTTTGGGCATTGTGATTTGTTGATTTTATTTTATTCAACAACGCTAAAGTTTATTGTCTGCTTGGTCTCTAGCAGCTATATTTATAATATAGATTTTAAGTATTAAAARCCACTAAAAAAATCTAATAAGTATTAAAATGCTGTTGTTTATAGTTTAAATATAATGTCAAAAAAACGATAATTTTTCTGCTAATCTGCAAACCACGCTCCAGTCCAATAGGTGGCGGTGATGCATCAACTTCTCATAAATTCAAAAGAAGAAGTGCTAATCTAGCAGAACATGTGAAGCTGTGGTATAATTTTGAGAAATGCATCAATTTCAGGCCAACATTTGTAATTCTAATYWCTAAAAATATGAAAAAGGGTGACTTGATTCTGAATCGAAAAACTGACCAATAAATAATCTGTTAAATTGCATAATCAATCAAATGGCACAGRTTTAGTGGCTATGCAGTATAATGGCTTTGCTCAGCACTGAAGATATGCTTGCAATTTAGCAATCAACAAGCAATGTTTGACCTAAAACATTCCCCACACRATCACACCACCACCACCACCACCAGCAGCGTCGATCATTGATACCAAACAGAAGGAATCAACATACTCATGTTTGTCTAACAGTTTGGATCGCTCAGTGGATAACAGTCATCAGAATCTGTTCACACTCCCTGCTGTCTAACAGTCTAAAATTCCTACAAGGCACATCTAAATCAAACCGGGACTTTTGATTGTGAGAGTAAAAACTCCCTCAATATAATCTTCTGCTACACTAATGCACTTACACTTAGTGCTTGGATACCATCAAGGTAGAGAGTTTTCTCAGTACGCCACACAGGTATGATCAGGTTGCCTGCGTTACACCTGAARCACTGACCTCCCATGAACTCCTGGCTTGGAGTGAGGTCAGGACTGTGGCGATAACTCCCAGCCGAGTTCCTGTAAAAGTCTACTTGAAGTCTCCTGTAACTGTTCATTAATAGTGGGAAATTTGGTAACAAGTCCCGCTTTGACTTGAACGCCCCTTGTGTCACACCATTTCAAGATCCAAAATGCATTCCAGTACTCAACTGAACACGCCCTTGGGCTGCTGAATCCTACTGAATCCTAAAGTCATGCTGCACGTGTTTGACAACTGTGTAATATTTCATACTGCACGCGACAACGTGTACCTACACCGAAAAGTTATACATATGATATTATAACATAACATTCAAACTACAGTATCAGCGAACATCCTGGCTGAAGACTATCAGGTTGTTAAATGTCGCATTGTAAATCAATATRGCATCGATTCCCACTCAAGGGCAGTATTTCAAGGTTAAAAAGGGAAATGTCACCGGAATCCACACAAATCTAAAATGTAGAGAAAGTACTCTGGACGTATAGTTTTTTTTTTTCCTTAAGTGGCTGAAGTCGATATTTGTTGTTTAATTGTTAGCCGTTTCATGTGATTTTTTTTTTTTCTTCAAGCAGGAGTGTTCTTTCTTTCTTTTCTTTCTTTCTGAACAGCAGCTTTTTAACATGCATATCGTTAAAGAGGATAAAACTATTAGAGTTCACATGCACGATCAGAAAAATTTCGCTTTGGCTTGAAAAGCAAAGAAGGTCAGCAAGGATTTAACATTTTGCATCGAATTCAATAGAAAGCGATGCAAATTAGCTCGGTTTTAAAAATCGTTGCCGCTGGCATTTATTTTGGTCTYGGCAGCGCTTTAAAAGATCGACTGATTCAGTGTCAAGCGTTGTTTTCTTTAACCTCCTGGATAAATGATCACACGTTGAGGGGGTACATGAGAACAAACAAACAGTAAAAACTGAAATGCTGCAAATGAAAATATTGTTTTTTTTTTTAAAAAACATGGGGCTACGCACAGTGTCCAACGCTACAGCGATGGCAAGTAACCCTGATCGCCAATGTTAAACCAATCTTTGTGTCAGGTTTAATACTGATGTTATGTATAGATAGCAAAATCGGAGAGTTAGCTAGGACTTTTTAGGATCATTGTGTGTATGTGTGTATATGTGTGTGTATATCCCACGAGCAGAACTTGATGCTTAATTGGCAAGAATTACAGATGAAGGTGTTTATTCCTACAGCGATAAAAGAAATCAAGGTTCAGTTCTCGCATATTGATCCTCTGCTTAGACGTTAAAGTAAGGAACCGTCTCCTCCGGCACAATAACGTATTATCTGTTTAGTGTTACCTGAAGGTGAAGGGACTACTGAGGTGAGCATTATCGGTTTGACATTGGATCAGGGATCAGACGTTGTCGAAGGAACCTGCGGCGTGCTGTAGCTCCTGACCTCATTAGCATGCATGGAGATGGTCAAGAGTTTGTGTCCTCTGTGGCTCCAGAAATCCCCGTCAACAGCTCTCGGTTTCATGGGTTTTTATTTTGAGGCATCGGGATAACCTGCGCCGATATGTGGAATTTAAAAAACAGTAATCCTTACAGTCACACATCCGCTCCGAGTAAACATTTCACAGCAGTAAATACCTAGGAGTGAGTTGCGCAACACGCCGTATCCCCTGGAGTCTATCACTAAACAACGGCAGCATGACACTGCCAGTAGTCTAGCCAATTTAACGCATCATATTTTAATTCCCTCTTCCCTCAGACTACACCCTGAAGGATAAATGAAGGCTGTTTCTATCAATTTTGTCCAAAAATTGGAACTGAAACTGTGCACGAATGGCCCGACTGGCTGGACTAAAGCCCTCCTGTTACTGATTAACCCAATCAAGGATTGATGTTATCAAACCCCCTGGGACACTCATTTCTTTCTCTGTCTCTGTCTCTCTCTCTGCCTTTTTCTTACTCATGCAACCTGTTAAGTGCTGCTTCTGCTTAATCATACGCTTGCTGAAAATGTTCCCAGGAAAATATATGCATCTGAAATATTGTTTTTCATGTCTGAGAGCCCTTAATGTTCACATTTCAGACATCCTTTGGACAAAATCAGACATTTATTTCCAGTGTGAGTGTATCATTACTTAACTATTTCAGTTTCTCCTTTCATTAAAAAAAATAAATAAATAAATTTTAATAAGTAATTTAGCCTTGGGCTTACACTTGGTTGGTGAGCTGATCTGAAGGGTTTGTTTACTTCAGCTAAATCAGCTGGGGATGAGACCACAGGCACAGGCAAAGAAAGCAATTCTAAGTAGCACTTACATGCTAGGGAGACTTAAAGAGTCTTCTGGTCTATGTATGTGTGTGTTTGTGTGTGTGTTTTCATGTTCTCGTTGTACTTTGTGGGTGTGTGTGTGTGTGTGTGTGTGCTTCTGCCCTGACATGGGTTGGCACCACATTCAAGATGCGGGTGCCCACACACATTGCTCGTGGTGGTGTGCATTAAGGGTGCATTTAATAAGCACTGCATGATTTAATAAGTATACTGTGTACTTAGGCAGGATTTAAACATGACAAAGAAAAAGCGCAACTTATTGTACTGTAAAAAGTGCTGAGAAATTTTTAAAGATCTTTTTTTGGACAAAACATGATGGGCGTTCAAATCAAACCAGGACTTATGATGAAATTTCTCGTGAATGAAGGTGTAAAACCGATTGACATTTATAGAAGACTTCAAGCATGGTACGCTGGTGGCACTCAGTAAAACTTTGAATTTTGCGAAGGTTTTAACAAAACCATAAATGCATGAATGACGATTACGTCTGTGGTGGCTTTGCGTCGTCTGCAGTCATTTCTAGGAACATTCAGCAAGTGGAAAGCCTGATCTTTGATAACTTGACACCAACCWGCGGAAGAGACGCATCTACTGTACCAGGGAACTGTACACTCAAACATTAACAAACACTACTTGCACATTACAGGAACTCGGCTGAGAGTTATTGTCACCATCCCCCCCCGTACAGTCCTGACCTCGCGCCAAGCCATTTCTACATGTTTGGACCATTAAAGGAGTTCCTGGGAGGCCGGCGTTTCAGAAGTGAATCAGGCAGTCCGGTCATGGCTCCGAAAACGTACCTTTTCTGTATCCAATCATTAGTGAAACAGCAATTAGAGAAATAAAGCTAAGTTCTTCATTCATACCTCAAAAGTCCCGGGTTGATTTGAACCAACCCCGCATATTTTTCAAGGTAGGTAACAGGTACATGACGAGGCCAATAATAAAGTCAAGTCATGTTTTATCTTACTAATTCATTAATTTGCCTTGTTATTTAAAAAATAATAATGATCCTCAGCAGTCTAAAAATCAGCTTGGACTGTTATGTTGACATCGATTTTTTTCCCCCGGCGCATAAACCCGGGGACATTTGCTGTGGAATTTCACTGATGCGTGCATATCTCCACACATCACAGGGTAGCAAAAACAGCCAGACTGTCACCCTCAAACACGTTCTGTCATTCTGACAAACATTTTTGAGGTTTTTAGTAGCCAAACAAAACAGGAAGGAGAAAAAAAAAAAAAACCTCAAATACCATGTTGCATAAAAAGCTGTCAGACTGATTTCCAGTGTGGAAGGTAACCAGCATTAATCTGAAAATGATTCTGTATTTCCAGTATTTCCTCTCTCTCTCTTTTTTTTTTAACCCTCAAATAATTTTTTCAAAAAGTCTCAAGCAATTACAGAAACAAATGAGGCGTGGAGCAGTTAGAGGTGAACGCAACCATTACTGTTTTAATCTCGTATCACTCTGATAACTTTCAGATGATGCATGCAATACGAAAGTTGGCACGTTGTTTTCATTTAAATTGCACCAAAAAAAAAAAAAAATGTAGCAGACAATTAAGTTAACACACCGAGCACAGCACAGCTAAAATGCTGCTGAAAGGGGAGCAGGAACAAATTTAGTGACACAGCAGCAGACAAAGGTTTATATGTTTCTGTAACACGTGAACCGTGCTGAGACAGACGTGCGACTCTTTTAAATGTCACGGCTCTTTTATATGTAAATTAGCCCGATGTGGGGGGAATAAATCGATGCATTAGCTATGCGGTTTACATCACAGATGCTAATTTGGGGAAAGAATAAGCGAAACGTCAACGACGGCTAAATAAGCTCGGGCGCTTGTATGTGGGTCATGTGTGGAAAACAAAGTTAACTGGGCGGTTATCGGAGCGAGCACGCGTTTTGATTTTAAAGACCTGTGCTCTGTCAGCGCTACGCTGGGGGTCAGCACTAATAAATGCATGTTAAATGCTCGCCAGGTGCAATCAAATTATTTCTCTGCTTCCTTTTGAAAATGAGTGAAAGCCAGCCTAAACTCTTATTTCATTTATTTCATCCTTAGGGACAGTCTGTTCCTTTTATTTTCCTCGCAACCCTGCCCTTATTTTTCTTTTGAACGCTGATGTTCGCTCGGCAACTTTTTTATTCCACGAGTGCATCTGAATCAAAAAGTAATTTGACCTTGCACTGCAAAAAATGATCGGTAATTACAATGGGTGCTGGCCGTTATTACGGCGGTGCATTAGCGCTGTGGCAGCACATTCATGAAAAGGAAAAAAGGAAAAAAGAAAAAGATGGTTTAAAAGAAAACCATAAATCAAACTAATCATTTCGTAGCCAATTTCGTTTCAGTACGAGAAAGCGAATGAGAAAGGAAATAGTTTCCAATGCAGTGGAGACTAGAAAAGCTTACCCACTTAATTGCTGGGTCATGCACCCAATTCAAAGCGCTGACAAGCTGCCAGTCATTATGGCCACCTTATCCTCGACATGGGAAAGCTAGCACTTCAGTAGAAACCTGCAGACCCTCTGCAGATCTGACGTATACACTACAAGAGAGATCTCCAATAACATATCCGCCTGCCAACCACCTACCCACACCCCCCCCCCCTCCAACAAAAATATTCAACCTGTTTACAGAGATTTGAATGTTTTACATACTCTAGCAAAGCCATCGTGTCTGAATTACAGCAAAATACGTGTCAAGAGAAGGTGTCAACTCATCATCTGTATCCGGTACAGTGGAAAACAAGCCTTTCACAGGGACACCGAGCATGAGGCTGGGACACACACAGACACATACCGTACAGTATATCCTGGATAGGAYGGCAGCGCTGCCGGTGAATTAGCGGATTTGGTGTCGCTCAGGCTCGTATTGTAGCGTAGCATGAAGCGCGATTACTGTGTTTGAGCAGATTCATGGTGTGACGTGTGAATTGGCAGCTGTCAGAAGAACAGCTCAAGCTCACTGACTGCTGGATACCTGACCAACCGACAGGGCTGTAACGATACGTCTGTTCCGATTCGTACCGTTTGGTAGAGGATGATCGTTTCAGTGCACGTTGTGATCCGAGTGAACACAGCCAGACTTTAATTAGTGCTGGGGGATTTTCTTCATTAATTCAGTTAATTCGGACGAGTGAAATGGCAGCACGTTACTGAGGATCTATCCTATCGCAAAGGATTTAAATGTGGAATCTGAACCGGCTTGAGAAGTCAGATGAACAGACAAACGTTAAGGTTTTGTTAGCAGCGTGCTAGGTAGCTACGTCGATTAAGTGAGGTATACAGTATTTCTTCTTTAAATCTTTTTAATAACTCAAGTTTTATATGTTGTTTTGAGGAAAAACACAAATTGAGAAACAATATCCCAAGCTGACTTCTGTTGCTGTGGTATTTTATGTCATGATGGACACACGCGCCACGTTTAGTCTGTTGAGAAAGAGGTGTGAAAAAATAGTAACACTGCCATCACCAAGAGCAAATAATGCAAACACTGGTTGGAAGGGAATAAAGTTATGTGGCTTTTTGCGCATTCAAGAAACGGTGGTCGGTTTGTGGCTGCTTAGGAGTCTGTATACTGTACGTTGATATGTTTACAAGTTAAATTCATAAAAAGTGATCAAATATGGCGGCGCGGAGGCTTAGTGGTTAGCACCGTCACCTTGCGCCTCCAGGGTCCGATTCCCGCCTCTGTGTGCATAGAGATTGCATGTTCTCCCCGCGCTTGGTGGCTGTCATCCGGGTACTCCGCTCCCAGTCCAAAGACATGCAGATTAGGCTAATTGCCAATCCCACATTGCCTGTAGTGSGTGAATGTGTGTGTGAATGTTGCCCAGAAGTCCCACCACGGTCGTACAAAATGAGAATAAATACAGTGGTCACTAGTGTCCTCCATGGTCCCTAGTTGGACTACAGAGTTGGACTACTGTAAATCTAACAACATAACCTAATCTAGCACCACTTAACTTAACTTAAGCACTTTCTTCGTGGACAGCTGAAGTCAGAATCGGCCCAAAACTATGGTGGAAATCATTGCTGTATGTAGCAATCAATTCTGATAAGAGTAAGAAACGTTCAGTTAAATAATAACAAAATAACAACACCTTCACAGCGTCTTGCAGGAAATGTGTAATTTTATAATACGAAATTGTTTTAGTACATAAATATAATGCACTGTAATGTTATGTCTATATTTTGACTGGGCAGAGAGAGAAGGGAGTGTAATGCTCTTGGCAACTTATGTCTAAAAGTTACAGAAGCATTTTGTAGCTACATTTGTAAGCATTCGGAATCAGGTTATGCCCCAGCTTAATTCAGTTTCACGGCCATTTATATGATGGAAATGAACTGCATGCGGTTCATGGCGTCGGATTGTTCTTGACTAGAACCATCAAGCCAATAGCATCTAGACCGTTATACACAAGCAYTCCTTTTAAGCCAGGAACATATCAGGGTTGGAAAATAARAAAAGATATAGACTGAAAATACAAGCGGTGCATGTTTTTCATGGCTTTCAAATCTACTGACATAAAAAGAAGAAACCAATTTTAAATGCACAACAAATAAATATAAATAATATAATAAAATACTGTATGAWAGAAAAATTGCAAGCGCTGGAATAAGAATTTTAATAGGAGTCTAATATATTTCAATGCAACTAATAACCCCAAAAATGGTGATTTAATTCAACAATTTAGCACAAATCTCCTAAATTGTATAATAATCGAATAATCCACAATTATTCTAAATTGTATATAACCTGATATAACTGATACATCATACTGAACTAMKTAGTTTGTTTATATACTGTAGCTTTCGTTCCTTCCTATATAAATCAGATCATGAAATTATAATATGTGAATGAGATATCTTTTATTTTATTACATATCACATCACATATTAATTAACAAAACAATGCCAATGTACAGTACTTGGTACTAATTTGRTTACTCTTGTAACAAATTATATTCTAACAATAAATTTCATTAATAAACACCTTCTACACTTCATTCTATTAATCAGACCTTAAATCAGAAGCATCTAGATGGAATTCAGTCTTTTATTAATTAATTTCTGTTCTGCGTTATTAAATRTTAGTGTTCTTCGGCTCTTAATATACACACCCACATACTGTATTTGTCATGTTTAGCATGGCATTCAATCCATTTCATAGAGTCTGCTACTGTAGGAACCTAAAAAAAAAATAAAAAAAAAAAAAACAGAGAGAGAGAATTCTGTACAATTATTTGAAATAGTATTTTTAATCATCTGTCTGAACCTGCCAATGCCGGCTGCTTGTAGGCTCCCAGTTTGTAATTACCCTGTCGTTATTTATCATTAAAGCTGATTTATGCACCAGRACTGACTCTATGCATGTGAACAGAGAAATGAATCATGTAGATTACTACAGTAATTTGGGCTTTTATTTCTCCTGCCTCCTGTTTGGAAGGCGTTTTCACTAATTTTACGTGTGAATCATTTGACAAACGTGTGAAATATGCGCACACAAACATCAAGCTTATGACAATAAAAAAATCTCAAAATATTAGCATATTTAATTTTTATACTATTCATACGGTTTGTTTCGGTCTTGTTCAATACATGTAAACCACAATTATGGGGAATACTGCTGATTTGACATTTGTCCAGAACACGATCATCGACACCYTTCACAAGAAGTGTAAATCATAGACAGTCATAACTGAAAGGACTGGCTGTTCGCAGAGTGCTACTGTATATCGAAGCATACTCATGGAAAGGTAACTGAAAGGAAAAAGTGCTCCAAAGCAACAGGGGTGGCCGCAGCCCTAAGAAGATTGTCAAGCAAAGCCGATTCAATACATTGAGAGAGCTTCGCATAGAGTGCAGTGAGTCTGGAGTCAGGGCATCAAGAGCCACCATGCACAGACGTCTTCACGAAACTGTTGCATTCCTAGTATCAAGCCACTCCTGAAACAAAGACAACATCCGAGGCATCTTAACTGGGTTACGAAGAAAAAGAACTGGACCACTGCTCAGTTGTCCAACATCCTCTTTCCAGATGAAGATACATTTTACATTTCATTTGGAAATCAAGGGCCCAAAGACTAGAGGAAGAGTGCTSAGGCACAAATCCAAGTACATAGTCAGTGATGATTTGGGCTGCCATATCATCGGCTAATCATGGTCTGCTGTGTTTTATTATCTCCAAGACCAACGTAGGCATATGTCAGGATATTTTACAAACCTTCATGGTTCTGTCTATGTACAATCTTCAAGGAGATGCCAATTTCCTTTTTCAGTTGGACTTAGCACCTGCACATAGTGTAAAACGACCACTAAAAAGTGTGCTGTCCATTATATTACTGTGCTTGTTTGGTCAGGCGGCTTGACTGACCTGAACCCCATGCAGAATCCATGGACTATTGTCAAGCGGCAGATAAGAAACACTCAACTCAACAATAGAGATGAGCTGAAGGCTGCTATCAAAGCAACCTGGCCTTCAGGGCATAAATAAGCATACTTTTCAGAAGTTGGACATTTCTATATTGTAAATCCTTCTTTGATTGATCTTAGGAAATATTCCGAGACACTGGATTTTCAGTCATAAATCATTGAAGTAAAAAAAAAAAAAAAAAGCTTGAAATAGTTCATTTGATGTGTAAGATTTTACTATCTACTGTATGTACTGTACATACAAACCTCTTCTTGTTCTGAAAACAGAAAAAAAAAAAAAACTGAACTGGCTGCATTAAACTCCAAGAGGCTCGAGGGGAAACTTGTGCATGATGGGATGAATTTTGTGGCCGATGCAAAACGTCCCTGTGGAGGACAATAGCGAGGTGCAGAACTAGAGCAATACTCCAACAATTGGATTAGAGCTGGGACCCACCTGCCAAATAAATATTGATAGATTTGGGTGGCTGATGCAGCTGGAAAGCATTTTAACCTCATTCTGCAGCCTGGAATGTGTCAGGACTCGCTATCTTATCACTCCATGGCTGTGGGTCACCGTCCACCAAGTTAYGCTATTCCACTCTGAAAAAGGGGGTGAATGGAAGGGCTTTATAGCAAAACTGCACTGTTCTGGCTTATGAGTCCTTATGAATCTTGGAATCGTACGATATGAAGGACTCAAACCAATATTTCACAGATATGATTTGGCTATGTTTTAAGTGAAAGACTGCTGAGATATTTTTAAAGCTATTTCACCACATGCTCTCGTCCAGAAGGCTTAAAGCCACAACAGACAGCTGAATTCTATGAACACTGAAAAGTTCTGTGGATATTAATTGCCGGTTTTGAGTCACGCTGCGCAAGAGCGAGCCCGTCCGTTTGGCCACTTTGCAGTCCTTGCTTCTATTATACATTATATCAATCAGACACCCCGGGTTCATTAAGATGACTTATTCACCTGGGCTGTGAGCTCATTATGGACCGCTCTGATGCCAGTCACAGCTCAAGCAGAGCCTTTTCACAGTTCAACACCCTCCCCACTCCATGGGGAGAGAACAGGCCCGCAATTTCTCACTCTCATGCAAGTAATCAGGTGTGAAGCCGAACTCAGACGCTTAAAGCAATAGCTGCGAACCCAAGGGAAAACTTATTATGAAGGGCACAAGAGTGCAGACAGCGAAGGTGTCTTTCGAGCATTTAACTGACAGACATGCCACCTACTGAATGATGAGTCATAGTTCTGGTTAATGGGARTCAAACTCCTGAGTAAAGAGGACGCTTTGGTTCTTGCAGCCGCAGCTCATGTGTATGACAGGCCAGTCGTCTGTCTTGGAATTCAGTGCGGGCCCACTGCTCTGGGCAGCCTAGGGTGAGCTTAATAGAAAAAAAAAAAAAGCATGCTCATCCCCTACAGCCACCTTGTTCCTTTGAGCTTTCACGAAATTAACTACTTTCATTCCCTCACAGACTCGCTCGTTGTTGACCGGCTCAATCGGTCTGTCTGGGTTTGATCCCGGGTCTCCTTTGTGCTGGTGTTGTGCTTTTTTGTTCATCTGTCCTGCATTCAAGAAGAACTCAGCGGTACACTGAATTACTGGAAATAAACCATAAAAAAAAAAAAAAAAAAACTGACTTGAAAATCCTAGCATGAAAGAAAAAAGCTCGCCACAGATTCCTTGGCGTGAGAAGGTGGAATTCATGCAAACTACAAGTGATAAAATATGTACAGCACTTATCTGATATTTAAAACTCTGTGGCTCTAAGGGATGGAATTATGTACAGAACATAAAGGTAAAACTAATGTTTCCTCATCACCCGCAGTTCACAAGTTCAATTCTTGGGAGATTCTTCAGCAGCCCGTAGGCGGGATCATAGAGGCACTAGCCAATCACGGGTGTCGGTGAACTCACTTAGTCAGAAGGGGCAGATAAGGGGTGGATAAAGTGAAGTGTTTGGTCTGACTGCTGTTTTAAAGCGATTACACAACCATCAGTCTATTTGCCAAATCTGAATCAGATATTGGAATGGATATCACTGGCTCGGGCGTTGCTTGGTTTGGTGATTCCATTTCATAGTGCATATAATTAAACAAAGCAAAAAGAAAACAAAATAAGGCTGAGAGCCATGCATTCACTTAAAAATCCTGGCATTAGTTTTTACAATAAGTTAAAAAAATATGGCAAACAAATATCTGTTTATATGCAAGTTAGCAGAGAAGATTCATGACTTGTCAAAAAAAAAAAAAGAAAAAAAGACTAATGCTACAGCTAAACTGTCGATGTTAGCACTTTTGAATAAACGTAGACCAAGTGTGGTTGAAAATAAATCGCTGCTTCATTTCGGGATGTCAAACGGGGATGCTTAGACAGTTGATATAAATTATGCATATCATATCTAGAAAATCCCATGAAAGTAAAACTTTCTGCTAGGAATCTTTTTCTTATTAAATTCACYTCGATTCAGTCTTCCTCTCGATGTGCAGCCTTAACCGCACAGTTGACTCTTGGTTGACAAAACCTGAAAATCTGAAACTTGTCAAACTGCAGCAATACCATTGAAACGGGGAAACTTTCTCCCTTTTAGAAAACATGATCTATTAATAAAATAGAGTGGAGCCACAGAAGAGATTATCAAACGCATAGAGGAACTCGTGCCGACAGAGTCACGTTTTCCAGCTGGGAAGTCAGAAAGTCGCTCCAGCTTCCTGCTGTGACACTGAGCTAGTGTTTGCCTGCAACACGTTCAACTCTTACCTGTAGATCTGCCAGATCGGTAATCCTTGTACATTTCTGTTTTCCCTCACTGCAGCGCTCCTGTGAAAAGAAGAACACATTAACTAACAATCACGCTTCATCCAGTAAAACTCGCASATACTGTAATATCTGCAATGTCTTTTTTTTTATTTATGTTGATCTAAACAAATTCTCCACTATTTTAATCAGGAATTCGACTTATTGTCTCAGCCAACACAAAACGTGCCCTTGTGCTTAGAAATGCAAAACAATTTGGCAGCAAGAATTCTTTGTTACTGCCAATAGTCATCTCTTTTCTCCATGCACTTTGACGCATCRTTGCATTCAAGATCATCAATTTAGAAATTTCATTCATTTGTCTTCATCAGGGTTGTGATGGATACAGAGCCTATCCTGGGAATACTGGGAGAGAGGTTGGAATCCACCCAGGATGTAATACCCAAACACAATACACACATACACACAAATCTACACACTCATACAAACCTAGGGGCAATCTATTGAAGCTAAACTAGCAAATTGCCTTGAGCTTCAATTCAGTTCTTCATAATATAAAGGAAAAAAATCTGATCTCTTTGACCCTGGCAAGGTTTTTGGTGCCCGGTGGGCTTGTTTTAGCATTTCAGAAAGTTTAGACTTCCTGGGATTTCGTTTTTTTTTTTTTTTTTTTTTTTTTACAAACAACATTTTGTAGAGTTTAAACAGCATGGTGCGGCGGAAAGACAAGGGAAAAAAAAACATAATGTGAGCAGCAGTTATGTATGTTAATACAAATCTAAGGTGACAGGAAAGCTTAAATAATAACTCTTTATAAACTCGGTGAGAAAAACAGCAAATCAGAATGCAGAACACGTCAGACCACATCGGGTTCTCTCACCTGACCCGGATCCATCAAAACCCAACAGCTGAAYGTTGTGAAAATGTCACCTAGGCTTTTTCTTCTTCTTGTCAAAGATATTACTAATAACAAGGTCATTGACCTTTATAAAACAAATTTTATGTTAATGTGTTAATGCTTTAGCTAAAAGGTGTTAATGCTTTTTTTTGTTAGTTTTTTGTTAAATTACTGTACGTTGTTAATTTATGTCGTCTTGTCAATCTGTCTTGTCTCAGGTAGTCAGCTAATTGGGTTTCTTAGTTAGTTAGTTATTTGTAATTTATGTTGTTAATTTATGTTGTTAATTTATGTTGTATGTAGCACCTTGGTCCTAGAGGAACATTGTTTCATTTCACCATGTACTAAACTGTATATGGTTGAAATGAAACAATGTTTAACTAACTAACTCAGAAACCTAATTAGCTGACTACCTGAGACACGACAGATTGACAAGACGACATAAATTAACAACGTACAGTAACAAAAAACATGTACTAAACTGTATATGGTTGAAATGACAATAAAAGAACTTGGGGGGAAAGGATGTCCTTATATGAGGATGTCTAATTGGCCTATTTAAGCCAAGTGTCTTTTTGTGTATATATATATATATATATACACACACACACACAGAGAGACCCATCTAAACCATCTAAAATGATAAGAACGAACAATTTACACCACCTCATACAGTATAAGGACATGAACTTCTCACGAACAATCTTTCCTGATTTTACATTGAAACTACATTGCCTACATATCCTTACATATCCTCATATGAGAACCATTAGGTACAATATAATTATTGTGCCAAACGTCTTTCTGCTCAAAGACACTGACGGAACTAATATTCATCAGGTGATAATAAAGAGAAATGAAAAAACGAGGAGAAAAATGCAAAGTAAACAACAGCAGAGTCCAGGAACAGAGAAGGTATATGAAGAACTTTGTCAAGCTTGGGCTCACATGGTCAAGGTTTTTATAAGCAGCAGTGCATAAATAGCTTACCACTTAAACATCACATGAAGAACTACCGCTAGAAAACCGGGTCTAATTTTATCTGACATGGAACCTGCCAGAACATTAAGTCAACAAAAGTCCTGGTCACTTGTCAGCTGTCAAGCCGAGCCCATGCCTGTCGGAATAAGGCTTGATAAAAATGATTACGGGGTTTAAACGGCCGATGTAGCCCTGCGAGCACAACACTTCTCAAGTTAAGACTACCATTACTTAAGGTACATTTTACATAAATCAGCTGATTACTGCATAAGCAAAGCTTTGATTTTTTTTTTTTTTTTAAGAAGTACTTTTAAAACACATCAAATGGGCAGGAAATTCAGAGTCGAATTATCCGTGGATATTTTACACCATGAAAGCACAAACAGAGATGTATTTGCTCTAGGGTCAGGGTTCAGAGCTCGCTGTTTGCATTGTAACAGGTCCCCGTGCCGAGCTGACGGATTGGCAAACTCCACAGAAGCGTGTCGGAAATAAAACACGTGTAAAGCGGGCATATCCTCGCGGCGCTCGGAGACAGCGTACGTGTGACCTGCCTGTCAGTTTACCGCCGCGCAGACCTGTATATCCGAGCTGAATGTAAATCTGCAAACCGAACTATTYSAGTTGGGCAAACTCTTCTGCAACGAACTCAGATGTYCTGCCACTTTGATACGTTTACACGCGTAACGTAATTAATCGAATCTAATAAAGTAAGAAGCCATAAACGAGGACACGTCTTAATAAAGAACACAAGCTTGCCATTTCCCCTCATAAAGTCTTCAATGAATCAGGTTGCACTGAATTAACACGACGTGTGGCGGGGTCATGGCACTTTTTTTTTTTTAAACGCAGGTATTAAAAAATCTAACATAAAAAGGAAGTATAAATCCTATAGGGTTCGGGTTGTGATCTTGAGAGCACTCGTCAAATTAGCGAGCACATATGCCAGAACCGACTGCTTATCACGAGTGCAGCGAAGCAGTAATTATGACACTGAACGCATAAGAGAGCCAGTCAAATAATGAACGGAATCATTCGTTAAAGGAGAAAGGTTCCCCGTGGAGCAAGGTAACAGCTGCAGCTCTAGGTCAAGCTTTAGAATAACCGCACTTCATCACTCTCCAGCGGTCAATAAGGCCTGCTGATGCACATTGACCTTAATCATAACCTTAGAGCTAGTCCTTTTCACCTGAGCTCAAAGCACTCGTAGAAAGAAAAAAGGTTGCTCTGGGGTAAAGGATAAGCACAGGACAGACCCCATTCTCTGTTGGTAAATACTTTAAAGTGCTAAGCTTCTTTGCATAGATAACCGTTAAAAACCTTTAACGAGAACTTTTCAATGTCAGAGCGCTATGCAAACTTTTGTAGATGAAGGATATGACGGAATGAACTGCTGTGGAGTGAGTAGAAACATACACACCCTAACAAGCATCTACACTAAAGAAGCTGTTTTCACACCAAAATCAAGCTACTGTATAAAGGGACCTGTGTGATTGTGCTTTCCCTCCTGTTTGCTAACTCACACTGAACCTACAGTATGAATCYGGCATTAAGCCACCTCTGAGTTTTCTTTTAACACATCAGCATCGGCGACTAGTGTGACATGTACTGAATRTATCGGAAATTCCATTCGCGCTACTGCAAACATATTCGAAACAACATGGACGGGGTGAAGCGAGTGTTAAGGTGCTATCCATGCATATTTACATCACTCGCCAAACATCAGACCCCTGTTGTGYATTAGGGCTTCTCTCGTTCACAGAGATCCTCTCTTGCCCCTGCCACAACTGTATCTCTGCTCCCTTAATAGAGTCGAGTCAACAACGTCCCCATAATCCACCTCTGTTCCTTTCGCAGGTGCAAAGAAGGCTAGTGCTTTTTTACACCGCAGTGCTCGTTTACACTGTCGAGTCTGCGAAACTACAGCACGTGTTATAAATCAATGTATTTCAAGTCTTGTACATGATGAATTTAGGACATGGTCATCTAAAAACATTTAAAAGAATTACACACCCTCAGGTTCTCGGCTAAACAAATCTTCTTTGTTTGGTTACTTTGGTTATTGTTTGTTATCTAGACAGTTAATTAAGGCATAAACCTGAGCTATACTGTAAAGGCATACCTGTTGTTATCATGAAGTTAAGTAAAGAAGTAATATAAAAAATTACGATCCACATCACCGTTCAAGCGCTTAGATATTTATGAGAGAAATCACCTAATTTAGACACCTAATGTTATTTCTCCTAGTTTTCTCAKTTCTGATTATCTGCACCTTACCAAAAACAGACAATACTTCATTTAACCTTGCCTGATAWGAAATGTGCGCACACAGACAAACACKTATGATGATCGCCTCAGCGTTTTGACTCGCCTCCTCTAAGCAAAGTCTTTTTCACTTTCACTTGCTAACAGTTAAAGCTGGTCCGTGAAAGAACTTAAAATTCGAGCRTTTACTCGTTCAATTCTGGCCCACAACAGCACAGCAAGGTGACATTTTCGGTAGATGACGCCTTTAAGGTTCGGTTGTTCAGCCTCCAGGGAGCACCGTGACGTAATTCGTGATGTAGGCGCTAAATGGGTCTATAGAAAAGCTTATAGAGCAGATGAAGAAAATCAATAAACCCAGCACTTTAAACCTTTATATGAACATTTCCATACAGTAAATGCAAACATCTCTTATTACCATTATGAGAAGTTGGGATGCATCTAATACTGTATATGTCCTTATACCTTAAGGAATAAAATACCATCTTATACCAATAACAAATCATCAAAGCCCAGTGTATGGAAATACAGCATCATCCTAAATCACAACGAATCTGATATATAACGGTATATCGTATGGTGTATAATCTGTATCTTTATCAGAATCTGGGATGATTGATCTGATCTACCATGATTCTGATCGCGAGCGTAGACGGAAACCTGCATGTGCGCTGAGCTCTGAGCCACTCACTCTTGCTACAGTAGATCGCAAATTTTATCGACTAGGCTCAGATACTGTTCATACACAACGGCTTAAATGTAAAATCTTAAACATAAAACTCCCAAAGAGCTTCCATCAGCACAGAGTACTGTAGCAATCAACATAAAGAGAGCTAAATAAAGTGCTCCATGACAAACCTAATACTTTATACAAAGCAGGTTACACGTTGATGTGGCAGCATTCGGTGTGAGACTTTAATGTATTGATGCTACTGAGGAGCTTCTAGGACAGGTAGAATCTCTCTCTCTCTCTCTCTCTCTCTCTCTCTCTCATGCATACACACCAAATCTCAGCTTAGGTGTTTCTCAGAATGTGCACTCGCTCCAGAGTCTGCTGCTTCAAAAAGACAGCACTATTTTATTATTCTAGGCAGGTACAGTATAGTGTAAGAATGAGGACCAAAAAAGTGATAAGACACCCAAATACTGTAATTCTACCCTCTCTAGTCTATTAAGACTASTTTCCATATTGTAGGTTATGCCAAAGAATACTGATGCTCATCCAAGTATTGCTTTKGCCTGACTGTTATTCTTGTTTTTTTGTTGTTTGTTTTGTTTTTTGCATTTTATTTTAGTTCTCAGCTGCCAGCAGAGACGGCAGAAATACAAACACACTTAATACTCAAGTAAAAATATAAGAACAGTACATGCCTTACACTGTACTCCATGACAAGTAGAAGAACCGATTCAAATTTCTACTCAAGTTGAAGTACTACTGTACGTTCGTACTCTAAAATGTACTTTAAGTTAAAAAGTACAAGCACTCCACAAAGAAAGTGATTTTTCTGGATATCTGTCTCATTAAGCAGTAACAACTGAAATTGATGCAACATGCAAGTCTAGCAGAGATTGACAGCGACAAGAGTGATGCGATTAATATGCGATTAAACATGGTGYACCGCAAACATGTGGAATACAATAAGGTTAACGGACACGTCAAAGCATTATAATTGTAAGATTACATTGTAATTTCATTGGTGTGAAACGCAAACCAAATGTGTAAGAGGAGGGGCCACCAATAGCACTCCTAGTGGGGCTCTATAGGGGATCAGAAGGTCGAGGGTTCAAGCCCCAGCACCGCTAAGAGGCCACTGTTGAGCCCTGCACTCTGACCTCAGATTCCTTAATGGAAAAGAAAAATTATTTAAACTCTGTTGAGATATGGTTTGAGTGAAATCCGTTAGAATTTAATTAATTTAACTTAGAAGCACTTTTTGTGATCAAAAGCTGCAACGTAACAAGAGTATTTAAAATGTCAATGTAGGGAGTAAAAGTACAGGATTTTTAWWAAAAACTGTGTTAAGTAGAAGTWAAAAGTACAATATATGAAAGTAACATTAAAAAAAAAACCATACAAGAGTACAACTGATTGTCATTCATTTGTTCCATTATTTATGAGCCGCCCTCAGTGTGTGTGTCTGAAAATGGATGTAAATCCTGAATGGTTAATGCCACAAATCTGTCAAACCCCCTTGAATAAAAGCTGAAAGCCTTGACTCTTCGCTCATATCTTGCTTCTTTCTCTTCCACAGCTGGAGATAATCGAATCCGGTAGCCCTCTTCACACAAGCAGATTTTTTCCATCAGGCAAGCGATAATGATTTATATTAACCTGAGCGCAAATCGGAGCTGACAGGATAGCAGCATCACACATAAACCTCAGACTGGGGGGAATTAGACACTTTACAAACATGTCATTTTCGACTCCGTTCACAATCGTTTATTCCACTGCGGTGTTTATAGTGCTCAGGGTTAGCTAATTAAGTGCTTCGATTAGAGTGTTTGCTTGACTGTAATGCGAAACCGCACGATTCGGTGGAGGTGGTAGTAAAAACAGAATGAAATATGTGCAYGCAACATGAATTCAACATGACCTCCMTACATGCCACTCTTTTACTGACACGTTTGACTAATTTAAAGGAGTAATAGCGGCTGACAAAATCCAGTTTCATATTTAAATAGAGGCAGGCGTTAAACTGAAGGAAAAAAAAAAGAGGAGAAACAAAAAAAGCACAGAGTGAAACATTTGGTAATAACTGCATGTGTAAGGCATTAGAGAGCTCCCGAGAGACTGAGAGATTACACAGAGCGTCTCCTTCTAGAACACAAAACACTTTCTTCCATCGTKTTTTTTTTTTTTTTTTTTTTACAAGAGCCAAACCTTTCCATGGAATCTCAGTCTGATCAAGATGGTCGGTGCACTTAAAACGTCTCTTCGTGCCCCAGGAGAGCTTTTTTTTTAGTGTGGTTATGAGCATCATTCCTTTTCTCTCTACGAAATTCCCCCAAGGCCTTTCCTATAAATGCTACGCAATAAAATCTTGAGCTGGACGCTTCACCTCGTGTCTTATTTTAAAGACGTACAGCTTTCATAGCTGTTAATGTAAGATTCTTATTATGGCAGTTTGACGAGCCTTTCTTTAAAAAAGCACTGGATCATGAGGCGTCTCTCTCTCTCTCTTGATCGTATTGATTTTATCAAGCGAACCTTGACCGTCTTGATTTGAGCTGTGGGATTTAACTGATTATGCGATATAAGCAACCTTTTTCTTGATTGAATCGGTGTGTCGGTTTTCGATTTCAAAATTGATTCACATCTTTCAAAAAAGTGTTAAGGTAACCGTACAAATGCCCTTAAATTGACGAATTGGCGAGAGTATTGCTCCTACTTATTTTGAGTTTAAGGTCAGTTGGTGCATTACTGCCACCTACTGGATGGGAGTGTACATCTAAGAAGCTACAAATAACTTCTGGATAACTAAGAACCATCGCAGACAGCAGGAAGAAAAAACAATTATCACTTTGTACAAGACAAGTATCTGGCAAAATATACAGTCTCGGAGCTCTATCCGCACGTGTTCCCAGGAGTGAAAAGGAAGTTGTTGGAAACGAGTCTCTCAACAGGGGAACAAGTATTCATAGTTGAGTAATATTTCCATTCATACAGAAACGATCGTGAACAGGGACAGAGTTTGAAAAAAGGTGTCAGAACACATTCCTGCCCCTAGCCGTCCCATTCTCCCGATCTTGCACCACCTCATGCCTACTTTTGGGGAATGTTAAAGGTGAGTGTGTTCAACTGTGAAGATCCGCCAAGAACAGTTCCTGCATTACGCCAGCAAACCGTCTCCTTTCGCAGCGACCTTTGATTCAGGCTGAGAATCSGCGTGAACGATGTGAACATTGTGAACACTTACATTTACATTACGCACACTGTGCTAAGTCATCACTATGAGCATTGTGTATGTTAGTATCTTTAGGAGAAATAAACTCTCAGATCCCAACAAGGTAATACTGCTCATCTTTTCATTTCAGTACTRTCTATCWTGGCGCATTCTGTACAAACAGCACAAGCTGCACAGCATTTAATGTTGTTAGAGTTTACTCATACTTCAAAACCTGTAATAAACAGAGATGTTCGTGACAAATCAGCCTATAAACATTACTGATTCGAATCGACAGTCTATCTACGATTCACAGCTCTGGTCTTGATAGGCTATTTAGGTATTTTAATATGCATTGTTATTGTACCTCATCCACCAAATCTGACCTGCTATTGAAGCACCTCAAAGCTGAAGCTTAAAGGATTCTTTCAGTTTTTTTTTTTGGTTTGGTTTGGTTTCACATTCCGCAGGGCTGAAAAAATGTCCCCCACAGAACCTTTTCATTCATTAGTCAGAGATATAATGACAGAAAATAGCAACAACAAACATTTATCAAGTATAAATCAGAAATTTTATTTGAGCATGGAGAACRCAGATGGTGCTGAATAACTCACTATTTRATTAAATTATTTATTTAGACAAATATCTAACTGTAAACTTCCAGCATGGGACCATATGCGCAGGGCTAAATATGTGCTCTTTGGATCAGCTTGCAAATGATTCTACCTGCAATAATTCTACTTTGTTTGTTTTTTCATACCCAAAACACATTACAGATTTGGTTCACTTCCTGCCTTGAATCTGTTGAGATTCGAAACCATTTCTTGCTGCATATAAACCAGGTTGGAGTTCACATAGAAGCAGCCTGAGACGTCGCTCACCTCAGGCGCTCGTTCTGGTAAGCATCCAAGGGCGATTGCTATGGTTTCCCATCTTGAACGGAGTTTCACATCGAAGAGGAAATCTGCCTCAACACTCGCACTGCATATGAGAAAGCGTCCGTACATGAAAGCAATATACTGCGCTCTGTTTACTCTGTTGGAACTTCGTTGAAATTATGAATTTTCAACCACGGGAAAACCATCCCAGCACCTTCTGTGTACATAGACGCCGCACTCTTACTGCAGTTATTATCGTCATATGTCACTGTCATAGCAACGACACGCAGAAGCGCTGCAAAAGGGCAGGTGGCGCATTAGAATGGTGTTAAACGATAGGATTCCCAAACATGCAGCTGCTCACTGAATCACACCAACACTCTGTTCTGGTACTCACCATGTCTTTTATCTTCACTAAACATGCTGGTTATAGCAATAAGAATCTAGGTCTATGCACTATTTATAACATAGTTTTTTAATCAGGAAACTAACGACATACAGTATATGACTGAGAGTTAACATGATAAATTACTTTAAACTACCAGCTCTATTTAAGTATCTATTATCAAATTAGCGAGCACATGTTATGCAAATGGCGAGACAAGTCTACTTGCACAGTATCACCTATATTTAGACAAAGTGACAGGAATCAAGGTGCTGAGATAAATCAAGTTCCACTGTCTGCCATGATACTAAACACAAGTAGTGCAATGGGAAAAAGTTTTATTTTCCTATCATTTTAATCATTCATAGATTATAAATATCTATAATCATAGGTATTTATAATCAATTCAATCAATCAATCGGGAGACCTTGGGGGCCATTCAACTGGTCTGACACTAACCCACATTGGATAGATCCCTCCAAGACTGTTGGAACAAAAAAAGTGAT